>APFE030375497.1:0-12425 GCA_000404065.3 Pinus taeda | reverse complement strand
AATTTAGTTAATTTATATGTTTCTTTAAATCTAGGAAATGTGATAGGTATAATGGAGTACTCTTTTGATGATTATCATGGATTGGATTTTATTTGCAGTTCTATCCCCATTTAATTTATATGACATCCCTAGTTTGTTAATTTAATGTTAATACTTTTTTTCAACTTAAATTGAAAATAAATTCCAAAATAGATATGCCTATAATTATGCTAATTGGAAGAATAGATCTCTCATAGTTATAATTTAATTATTAAGTTGATGTCATATATTTAAACCGGATGGAATCTATTGGAACATTCATAGTAATCGACATACTTAACCACTAAAAATTTCCACTAATATTTTTTGTTGTTGTTGAAATATGCATACAAAAAAATATTTTTATAAATAATGACAATATAATCTGTAATAAAGTTATAATTTAGTTAATGTCTATGTTTTTTTAAATCTATGAAAAGTGATAGGAGTAAAGGAGTAACCATTCTCATGGTTATCATGGATTTAAATTTATTTGTACTTCCCCCTTTTAATTTATGTGACTTCCCTACTTTGTGTTAGTTTAATGTTAATATTTTATTTTTAATTTAATATAAAATAAATTCCAAAATATATATGCCTATAATTATGCTAGTTGTAAGAATAGATCTTCCATAGTTATAATTCAATTATTAGGTTGATCGTAGATATTTAAACCCCACGGAATGTGTTGGAATATTCATGGTAATATTAACATATAAATGATAAGATTTTTGAACCAATGGAACATACATGGTAATATTGATATATCAATGATAATATTTAGATCCAAGTTAGGTTTACTCTATTATCTAAATTATCTCAAATTAATTAGTTTAAGAAGAACTATTTCCAATTAAAGGATTTCCATAATAATAGTGTGTGTGAAACTACACGGATAAACATATTTTTATATAATATATAACTCTAATAATAATAATAATAATAATAATAATAATAATAATATAGTTTGGTTAACTTTTATGATTTTTTTAATGTAATACGTATAATGGGGTTAGTGTTTTGATTCTTGTCGTAGAGTGATAGCTATAGAAATTTTCCAATCCATATAACTATATGGTCACAATGGCTATAATAAAACCAATAAGTCACTTTATAGTCAAAATATTATATATATAGTATATTTTAAATTACTTTTGAAATTATTTTTTTAATTAAATTGAGAATGAATAGAGATAATAACTAATTTTTAAATAAATATCAACCTTTTATTCATGACTAATATTAGAAATATTAATTATTGATTATTGAATCTCTAGCATCAACCTATTGATTATTGATAATTAAATTTAAATTCTAGAAATCCTATTATAAGGTATACACACGTATCAAAATAACAAAATTAAGAAATCATAAATATGTTTTCACAAATTTAGTTATATGTATTTTGAATTTGTAAATTATGTATTTTTTAATCACTAATATTTGTAGTAATATACATAAATATAGATATATGTAATATAATTTTTTTAATATTTAATTTTTTGTTTTGTTTTTATTTTTTATTTCATTTTGTCGCATAAATTCTAAGTTAAATGTTGAGGCTTTGTATTGAAATCTAAAGCATTGTTGAATTCAATGGCAATGACTTTCACTGATATTATGCAAATATCCAATGCATTCTCATTTATTTCTTTATAAGTATAATTTAAAAGATAATTTTAAAAATATAACGAAACCATTATACACACATTAATGTTTCACTAAACTCGTTGAAATCCCCCTTTGAATGAATCTGACATATGGAGGACACCTTCCAGGTGATTTAGAAGAGAATAATATTACAATACAAAAATATATTTTTTTGATGGTTATTCTCAAATTAATAAATATATTTTAGTAAAAACATTAAAATATATGTAAATATAATAAAATATATACACACTGGTCGCAATGTATCACATGTTGGTTACGATCCCCTTAAAGGATTTCAACGTAACTTCTATTTTTCTCAATTGTTTTAAAATTAACTACCCTTCATACATGGAGTTCCTTCCAATATTGTACAATATTCTTATAGTTTTCATTTTATGATTAAACAATAACTCGTTTTTCTTTATACAAGAATAAATGTACAGTACAGAGCATCAAATTGAAGGATTTCATCTATGTTACTGAGGTTAGACTCTACTTATCTCAAAACCATCCCTAACGTTCTCTGGCTGATTAATTTAAAGTCGCTCCAATCCAAAATAAGGCATTCCTTTCATGTGTATGTGAATCGACATGGATAAACATATTATTATATATTATATAACTCCAATAATAATAATAATAATATAGTTTAGTTAACTTTTATGAATTTTTTAATGTGGCTAATGCAATATGTATGATGGGGTTAGTGTTTTTATTCTCATCAAAGAGTGATGGCTATAGAAATTTTCAATCCATTTATAACTATATGGTCACAATAGCTATAATAAAACCAATAATCATTTTATAGTCAAAATGAATTATATATATATATATATATGGGGGATATTTTAGATTTGTTATGATAATTATTCTTTAAATTGAGAAGGAAGAGGTCATAACTAAATTTTAAATTAAATCTCAACATTTTACTCATAAATAATATTAAAATTGTAATTATTGGATTATTAAATTCTCTAGCATCAACCTATTGATTATTGATAATTAAATTTAAAAATTATAGAAATCCTAATATAAGGTATACAACACATTTCAACATAACACAATAATGAAATTCATAAATATGTTTTCACAAATTTTAGTTATATGTATTTTAGTTTGTAATTAGTTCCCCCATATGTTTTTTTAATCATTAATTTTATATAATGTACCTAAATTATATATTTGTAATATGATTTGTATTTAATTTTTACTTTTTAATAGAGTGATGGTTATTAGATATGTTTCGATAGCAGTTGATGGCATTAAGAGTGGTGGCTATGTTGAAATTAGCATTCACTTTAATAAAATTCGATTTATTTTTGCAAATGACCATAACATCATGAATGGATATAGGTTTTTTTGTAAATATCATTATTCAATCCATCTTTGAGAATCAAATTATTTTATAAGTATTTTTAATCAACATATATTGATAATTAGTTACAAATCCATGTTTTATGATTGTATAATTTTAAATATTTGTGTTTTTAGTTTAAGTAATCATTTGATTGTTTGTGCTTGTATCTCTATAAATTCGTCAACACAAAAAAAAACTATTAGTATAAATTTATACAATTAACTTCTATGATGATTTTAAGCATGCATAGTATCCAATGCAAGAAGTACACTTCAAATGAATTGAATTCTTGCATACGTTATCTATCTTAAATTTAATAAAAGTTCACTTATTTTGGTAAATGACCATGACATCCTCAATGACAATGTATTCCTTTTTGTAACCACCACTATTTAATGAATATTATAACATATTCCATGGGTTCAGAAATCTTAACATTAATATTTCAATATTACCATGAATATTCGAACACATTCCTTTCCATCATAAAACATGGATTTGTCACTAATTCTAAATATATATTGATTAAAAATACTTATAAAATATGCAAAACACAAACACATACACAAAAAAATACAATCAAAAACATTTGAAATTATATCATAAAACATAAAATCGTAATTAATTATAAGAATATATTAATTAATAATTTTGATTTTCAAATACTCACATTGAAGAGTGGTGGTTACAAAAAAGAATACATTTTCATTCATGATGTCATGTTCATTTACCAAAATAAGTGAGCTCTTATTAAATTTAAGATAGATAAGTTATGAAAGCAATCAATTCATTTGAAGTGTAGTTCTTCCATTGGATACTATGCATGCCTAAAATGATCATATAACTTATTTGTATAAAGTTATTCTAATATTTTTTCTATGTTCACGAATTTATAGAGATACAAACACAAACAAACAAACGAGTACGTTACATAAAATAAAAACACAAATATTTAAAATTGTACCATCATAAAACATGGATTTGTAACTACTTATCAATAGATATTGATTAAAAATATTTATAAAATAATTTTATTCTCAAATATGTATTGAATAATGATACTTACAAAAAAATCCATAGCCATTCATGATGTTATGGCCATTTGTAAAAATAAATGGAATTTCGTTAAACTAAATCGTGATTTGAACATATATAGTTTAATACACATTTAATTAATTGGAACTGTAATTCTTGCATATTATATTCTCTGTGTGTAAAATCATCATAAAGGTGATTTGTATTATGTCAATAGACAATTTGGGCAATGACCTTCCTCTCTTGTGTGCTAAAATTATACACAAACAACATCATAAATAAATAAAGGAATACATTACATAAAATGAAAACACAAACATTTAAAATTCATCATAAAACATAACCTCTAACTAATTATAAAAATCATATCAATTAAATTAAACAACAATTTAAAGATTAATAAGTTAATATACAAATTATGCTCATTATAAAAGTATTTTATGACATTACATATGTGTAAAAATATTATACACAACAAACGACCACACACAAATAAAATCACAACAAATAAATACATAGCTCAAAGTAAAACCACATACATTTAAAATTCTATCATGATAAAACATCAATTTGTAAATTTTATGTTTATTTTCTTTGTATTTATCATAAATATGAGGGCCATTTGCAATCTTTTTAATTTTACATTGAATGATTTGGGTTACAAAAGAATCCATGGTCATAGTCACCTTTGATGTTGTGATTATTTGTATTGTTGAAAAATATATATTGATTAAAAGAAATCATGAAAATTTGTGATTTTCAATCATACAAGAATTTGCGACGATTCTTATAGGGAAAGCCCACAGACATTGTTACTTGTGTTATTGTCACGGCCATTTATATCTATACAGTTAATTGACTAAAAATATTTGTGAAATTTTGATTTTATACTAAATAAATTTAACAAGTTATAAAATCCACCCATTTTGTACCATAAAAAAATTACTAACTAATATACTAATTATGATCTTACATTTATTAAATTAAATAAAAAATTGATTATAATGTAAGATAAGAATATATTAATTAAGAAATCAAATTAAAGGTTGATAGGGTAACTATGTCAAGAGGACGAGATCGGTGTAATGGCTAGGGTTTCTAATTCTTTCCACTTTCCTTATGCAGTCGAGTTCCTTTAGACATTGGATCAATCTTCTGCGTCATTTCTAGGGAATGATCTCACTACACACGGGTCTGATAATGGAGCTTTTTAATGGTTTGAATATTGGTTTTGGTCTCCTGTGCAAGGTTGAAGACACACAATCTGGGCTATCGACAATATCATTTACCAGATCATGGACACAGAGTATTTTCTCACCCCTTGCATATGCGATGGCATAGAAGGAAGCAAAGGACATCACGCTCACAAGTTGGAAATGGATCTGTGAAGGATTAAGGTGACTCTAGAGAATAGATCTTATCCATGTCTTCTCTTAGTCAGAAGAGAAATAATGGTCAGATTTGAAGGCAAAAATCTAGCTATAGAAGTGAATATTCCACCTTGAATGCTTCATTTCATAGATCTATTGTTAAAGATCCCGGATCTGGAAATTCTCAATCCCCCGAGCACAATAGGTTGTTGAAATTAAGGAGTAGCATTAGATATGGAGAGTCTACTACGTATTTTTCCGAATCAAAATTTTTGTCCATCATAGTGGGTGTGTTTGGTCGTTTTTCCATTGCTTATGAATTCAATACTACCGCGACAATCCCTCTCAGTCTTTGTAACTTCACACTTATCCCTTGATTCAACTGAATATATTCATGACTGTTAAGTGTGGGCTCCAAATTTGGGAACTATGGTAGCCTATGAATCAATGAAAAACACAATAATATATGCAAAAAATATGAATCTCAAGCACTATTATGCAGATTCAACAACTTTTGGCCAAAACCAATGGATCTCTTCCATTAGATATTCACAAATTGGACAATAAATTCTGAGACTCAACTTTACTCCAGGGTATTTTTCATAGTAAAATTTTCATCATGAGAGGATTGTGAATAGATATTGCAAAAGGTTCCATGGTTCTGGGGCTCTGCGACACTTTCTGTCACCCCTTGGTTCCCAGATTTTGATGCAAGTACAGTGGTAGTATCTAGAATGTCCGTTTCGGTTAGATTGCATAATGTACCTTATATTTCTAGATCCATAAAGTACTAGAAGCCATTGGGAAAATATCAGGGTGATACATAAAGAAACATACACAAATATTTAAACAAAAAATATACACAATCGCAAAAATGTGTGGAGGTAGACATCAACTAATGATTGACTGATCATATTATCTTAACACATAATAATCATTACTCGACACAGTTCCTAGATTTTTAGAACACAACATTTAGATGCCAAATATGCTGAAAAATGAGACATCTACAAAATTCATGTCATGATTCCAAGAAAGCGCCTAAAAGGAAGAAAAAATAGGAAAATAACACAAGGGATCGATATTTCCACAACACTTACCTAACGAAGAAGAGGATGATGAAGAAATGGGTCCTCCTAGTAATGAAGAAGCTTAAAATCCACAAGGAAACATAGAAAAGGGAGCGTTAATCATGAATTTTTAGGAACTTGAGCACACACACTGAGGTAGGAGATGATCCCTGTAGCAATGGAGACAGGGGGCTTAAAATATCATCATGTATATGAAATTTTCGATTCAGTTAAGGAAGATCCAAGAATGAATGAAGGGACCCAGCTAGCACTTTTAATGACCATTCCTTACAAGGGAGAATAGCGTAAGGTTAAAAAGAAGAAATTGAGAAAAGGGTGACATGTTTACCACTATTTTGAAGTTGTATTTTTGGTCTCTCTGATCACCAATTTTGATTGCCATGATTGAATGCATTGCCAACATCTACAACACGTAAGATTTTTCGTGATGAAAAAAAATATATTAATTAAAAATAATTATAAAAGAATATGATTTTCATATACACATTGAATAGTATAGTGGTGGTGACAAAAAAAAAAACTGTCATTTATGGTGTCATGGTCAGCTATCAAAATACGTGAAATTTTATTAAATTGAAAATGGATAGGTTAATGCAAGCATTCAATTCATTTGAACTGTATCTCTTCTATTAGATACTATGGATTCTTGAAATCATCATAGAAGTTATTTGTATCAAGTTTATTGACAATTTGTTTAGCGACCTTCCATATGGTATATTATAATGAAAGTTTTTTGCATGTTTTGGAATTCATAGACACAGAAACACAAACAAGAGCAAAGACAAACAAGTAAATACATTACATAAAATAAAAACACAAACATTTAAAATCCTATCATCATGAAACACCCATTTGTAACTAATTATAAATACTTATAAAATAATTTGATTCTAAAATATGCATTCAATAATGATACTTACAAAAAAAATCCATGGTCATTTGCAAAAATAAATGAAATTTTGTTAAACTAAATCCTAATTTTAACATATATAGTTTAATACACATTCAATTAATTGGAAGTGTAGTTCTTGGATATTATATTTTTTCTTTGAAAAATCATCACAAGTGTGACTTGTATCAAGTCAATAGACAATCTGGGCAATGACCATCGATAGAACATATTCTAACAATTTGGGAAATGGCCATCCATATGGCATATTCTAATGAAATCTTTTCTCGTGTTCTAAAGTCTATACACAAACAAGAGCATAAAGAAACAAACACATACATTACATAAAATAAAAACACAAACATTTAGAATTCCATCTTCATAAAGCATCAACATGCAACTAATTATAAAAAATGATTAATTAAAATATAATGTTAATTGAATAGTGCTGCTTACAGAAATTCAAATTCATTCATGATGTTGTGGTCAATTGCAGAAATATTAGATTTTATTAAATTACAATTACAATTTAAATATTAATACTTTAATATACAAATTCTACACTTTGGAAAAGTAATTATTGTATATGATATTACATATGTGTAAAAATATTATACACATACAAACATAAACAAACAAACATAGGCAAATAAGAGAACAACAAAAAAATGCATAGCATAAACTAAAACCACATACATTTAAAATTTTATGACCATAAAACATTAATTTGTAAATTAATTTTTAAATTCTATGTTTATTTTGTTTGATTTTATCATCATCAAGAAGGGCTTTTGATATATTTTTAAATGTGCATTAAATGATTGTGCTTACAAAAGAAAAAATTGTCATAGTCACTTGTGATGTTGTGATTATTTGTATAGTTAAAAAGTATATATTATTTAAAAGTAATCATGAAAACACATTATTTCAGACATACAAAAAATGGCGATGATGCTTACAAAGAAAATCCAAAGCCATAGCTTTTTGTGATATTATAACAAGTTACAAATTCCACTCTTTCTGAAGCTTAAAAAATTAATTGACTAATAAATTGTTTATTGATTTTTTTTAAACTAGGGTTGTTCATTCATTATTAATATCAGTTTATTTAAAAAATTATTGAATTTATAAATTTATTTGAAGAAGAGAAAAATAAAAAGACATAATAAAAAGGAAATACCCACAATAACCATAATCACAACAGAAATTCCTCACAGATAGTCGTGACCATAGTTATCTTGAGGGCGTAGAGAGAGAGAGGGGAAAGCCCTTCCCTCAAAATAAATACAAATTTTATTAATATGGTGTTTGAGCTTTTACAAATTATAATATAAATTGCAAATATATAAATAAATTTCAATCTGAATCATCTTCATTCTCCAGTCTCCATCTCCCTACCAAAACATTAGAAAACATATATTAATAATAATATATGGAGGAAAATAATTAGAATGTTAAAATTTTGTAAAATGATTTACAATAAAACGAAGAAAAAATAAAATAAAATGGAAGATTTTGTCGTGCACCAATACATGTCACATGCGACAATGCTGTTTTGATAAACAGAACGTTAAAAAAAGAAATATATGAAAATGGTTTGAGTTTAATAATGTTTTAATAGTATTTATTTAATGGGTTCGGAGTATTTTTTAAAATTATTTTTGTTTGGTTAAGAGTTAGTTTTTTTTGGTTCCAAAGAAATAGATTAATAGTCTAAAACAAGAAGTAAAATGAAAAGTGGTTCTCCCAACAAGTTATTTCAAGTGACGTAGTTTTCCTTAAATAAATTCACTCTGCATTCGCAACCGCCAAAAATAACTGTCCTCACTGCTAATTTGACATTTTTAATATATTTTAACAATACTTTAACAGTATTTAAAATACTTTAGGATTATTTTTAATTTAAAAATAATCCTGGAGAAGACGTGCCCATAAAAAAGTTAGCATGGAAGGAGGCATCATACGCTCAATAAAATGCGCCAGTGGGTTGCTCTTTTCCATTCCATGTTCATTTGCCACATACAGTGTACTGCTGGTTGCTGCGAAGCTTCTGCCGTTTATCAACTGTCACAAAGCCATTGGTATTCGAACCGCTGACGCCATCGGTAAGAAACACCGAGCTTTTAAACGCCACAGCTCAGAGCTTTAGCAGGAGACTATGACGATACCAATGGGTAGAACTGGTACTAGATTTACTGCCATGATGGCTCTGGTAGTTATGATTTGTGTGAGCAGAGCCGAAGGGAAGCAAGTAATTTTTTTTGCATTTCTAGAAGTAAATTCAATAAGTACGTTTTTTCATTTCTAGAAATTCAATAGGTACATTTAACCACTGTCAGCCGTGCAAAAATTTTATAAGATGCCTATAGTTTAGGGTTTACTTTATAGGCTTTATAAAACTTTCTTAAGTTATTTTAATAAATACTTAAATAAAAGTTACAAAACGATTGTTAAAATGTTATAAAATTCTTGGGGTTTAGGGATGGGGTTTAGGGTTTGGGATTGATAACACTTTGAAAAATTCCTTTATAAGAACATAAAAAAAAGTTACAAAACACTTGTTAAAATGTTATAAAATTCTTAGGCTTTATGGTTTAGGATTTAAAGTTCTATAAAATGCTCATGGTTTAGGGTTTAAGGTTTATAACACTTTAGTAAATGCTTTTAATAACCACTCAAAATAAGGTAATAAAATGCTTGTTAAAAAGCTATAAAATACTTAGGGTTTAGAGTTTATGCTTTATGCTTTAGGGTTTGGGTTTAAGATGTTATAAAATGCTTATAGTCTAGGATTTAGGGTTTAGGGTTTAGAGTTTAGGTCTCATAACACTTCAATAAATGCTTTTAATAAACACTTAAAAAAAGGTTAAAAAACACTTTTTAAAATGTTATAAAATGCTCAGGGTTTCAAGTTTAAAATGTTATAAAATCCTTAAGGTTTAGGTTTGAGGGACACTTTAGTAAATTCTTTTAATAAAAACTTTAAAAAAGTTACAAAACACTTGTTAAAATTTTATGAAATTCTTAGGGTGTAGATTTTGGGGTTTATGACTTATAACACTTCAATAAATACTTTTAATAAAGAATTAAAAAAAGTTACAAAACACTTATTAAAATGCTATAAAATGTTTAGGATTTAGGGTTTTAAAATGTTACAAAACACTTGTTAAATTGTAATAAAATGCTTAGGGTTTAGGGTTTATAACAATTTAGTAAATTATTTAATTAAACAGTTTAAAAAAAAGTTACAAACTCTTGTTAAAATGTTATAAAATACTTAGGGTTTAGGGTTTGGGGTTTCAAATGTTATAAAGTGCTTATGGTTCAGGGTTTATGGTTTATAATGCTTTAATAAATTATTTTAATAAACACTTAGAAAAAAGTTCAAAAATGATTTCTTGGGTTTAGGGTTTAAGGTTTTTAGGGTTTAGGGTTTTCTAGGGTTTAGAGATTTTTAGGGTTTAGGGTTTAAGGCTTTTTAGGGTTTGTGGTTTATAGCTTACGGTTTAGGGCTTAGGTTTTGGAGTTTAGGGTTTATAGTTTATAATACCTTAGTAAATGCTTTCAAGCTTTAGGCTTTAGGGTGTAGGGTTTATAGGACCTTAGTGAATGATTTTAGGGCTTATCCTTTAGGATTTAAGCATTAGGATATAGAGTTTGGGGTTTGGGGTTTAGGGTTTAGGTTTTATAACACTTCAGTAAATTCCTTAAATAAACACTTAAATAAAAGTTATAAAATGCCTTCTAAAATGTTATAAAATTCTTAGTGTTTAGGGTTTACCGTTTGGTGTCTATGGTTTGGGATTTAGGGTTTCGGGTTTAGGGTTTAGGGTTTAGGTTTTAGGTTTTATGGTTTAGGGTTTATGGTTTAGGATTTATAACAGTAAAGTTACACATCAATTTTTAAAATATATAGAAGATTTTTCAGCGTAAATCACATTTAGTAAAACCTTTGTCGACGCGTTTCGAACCAACTAGTGTGGTTCATCATCAGGACAAGTTGAGGAGTCAGATCAAGGTTGTCAATTATAGAGGGAGAGCAGATCCTCTAAACGGCTAGGTTGACTCGGTTGACCATCAACAACTATCTACAACGGCTTAGAATAAAATTAAAATATTAATAAGTCAAATGTCTTAGTTATTAAATTTTAATATATTTTACTTAGGTTACTAAATTATTAAATCCAACTCATTTATTAAATAAATTATAAATGAGTTGGATTGAATAATTTAGTAACCTAAGTGAAATATATTAAAATTGAATAACTAATACATTTGACTTATTAATATTTTATTTTTATTCTAAGCCGTTGTAGATAGTCATTGATGGTGAACCTAGTCAACCTAGCTGTTTGGAGGATCTGCTCTCCCTATATAATTGACAACCTTGATCTGACTCCTCAGCTTGTCTTGACGATGAACCACACTAGTTGTTTCAAAACGAGTCGGCATAGGTTTTTCTAAATGTGATTTACACCGAAAAATCTTCTATATATGTTATGGATCACAGAAGCCTCAAATCAACTTTTTAAAATTTTGTAAAATGGTTAGAGTTTAGGTTTGAGGGTTTATAACACTTTAGTAAATTCTTTTAATAAACACCTAAGAAAAATTTAGTAAACTCTTTTTAAAATGTTATAAAGTGCATAGGGTTTAGGTTTTAGGGTTGCAGGTGTAGTGTTTGGGGGTTAGGGTTTATGTTTTATAAAAAATTTGTAAATTATTGTAATAAACAATTAAATAAAAACTACAAAATTATTTTTAAAACGTTATATAAAATTATTAATGTTTAGGGTATAGGGCTTAGGGTTTGGCGTTTACAGTTCAAGGCTTAGGTTTTAGGGTTTATCACAATCTCGTAAATTATTTTAATAAAAAGTTAAATAGAAGTTACAAAGCACTTTTCAAAATGTTATAAAATACTTAGGGTTTAGGATTTAGGGTTTTTGTTTATGCTTCACAGTTTATGGTTTATAATACTTCAGAAAATATTTTTAATAAACAGTTAAATG
>APFE030375494.1:13748-37605 GCA_000404065.3 Pinus taeda | reverse complement strand
TGTACGAACCCAAAACCACTTTCCCCGGCCGGCAAAGGTCGTTTGTTTTGTCAGAAGTTGGTGAGCGAATTGCGTCCGATCAGGTCGACGGACAAGGATTTCACTCAACCTGCCCGAACTTTAATTTTACTTTTACGGCACGTTTTATTTAATGTTTTTACTGAAGGTGTCATTAACTTAGGTAAAAGTCTTTATGATTTCATACGGCAGGCATGGGCATAAATTTAATATGAAGTATGGGCGGAAACTATAATGTTTTTTTTAATTATTTTTTTTGGCATATGTTTTTAACTTAGGAGCGTTGACTCCATAGATGTAATTTTTATTACACACGGGGATTTTTGCATATGGTGTGAAGAGAAACAGGCTCCGCAGCATCGAATGAAAACCATGGATTTTTATGCAGCAGAAGTAAAAAGATTTTCTTTGTCTTTGTAATGTAAAATGAAAAGTTTGCACAGCAGTGCAGGAGGAGAAGTGAATGAAAAACCAGTGGCTTGTTTTGTTCCAAATCCATGAATTGTTTCACACAGGTGAAAAAGTAAATCAGTAACTCCCTGTAATTTTGTTTTCACACAGCAGTGAATGTAAATGAAATATTTACACACAGTGGTGTAAAATTTCATAGGAGGCAGAGTAAATGTTTTGGTGAATCCCTCTGAGTGAAAGAGGATGAATATGTAAATGTTTTTTAGTTTAATGAATGAAATTTTATGGTGGTGAAATACTCTGTCCTGTGTAATTGTTTTAAAAAGGCTTCTCTGTGTAAAAGATCTTGGAGCAAAGCAAACAGAGCATTGCCTCTGTGTCTTGTATTTTGATGGTTTTGGTATTTATCCATCTCAAAGAAGCAAAAAAAACACCCAACATCCTCACCTATGAGATTTCAAGCTTTTATGTTCAGGATCTGTGTGCTTAGTTTTCTTCTCCCTACTGTTTCTAAACACATGACAGCGATCCCGATGATATTCTCTCAAAGAGGCCCGTCCTTTACGCGAAAGTCATAACCCACTTTTCTGCAAATAAAGTTGTACCGTTGGCTCCATTAATGATTCCGTATATGGTCTTGCTCAGTGTTACACCTCCGTAGTGCGTTGTAATTACGAACTGTAACCGAAAGAAGAGCGGCATATATTACACAACTGTATTCGCCAGTGTGAACTTGTGAAGGTCGAGGTCTCGACGTGGGGTTGTTCTATGTGCTACTCAAATTATTTGTTTTTACAGATAACCAGACTTCAGAGCTTTTTGTGCATGTGTTTGCTGTCTCATCCTGATATATATTATAAATGTTTTGTTCATTCATATTCTTGTTTTAATCACAGGGTTGCCCACAATGTCACCGCATGGGTCGCTCACAATGCCACCCAGATCGACGAATTTGCCACACCCTTTGACACCGTTACCGCACAATTCGACGCACCCGTCCGGTAAAACGACATCGAGAAAAATGGTTATATTGTTGGGAAGCATCATCGGTTCCACAGCTCTATTTGTGATGCTCTGCTTCGTGTTCGGTCGATGTGTTAGGCAATGGAAAAGCTTTGTTAGAGCAGGTCATTATAAATGATTGCATTATAGCTCCCATGCTGAATTGCGCTGTATTTTTTTATTTTTTTTTGGAACTTCGTCGGATTAAATCGTTATGAAGAAAATTATTATTGTGATTCTGTCCGCAGATAAGAATATAGATGCAACGGGAAATTTCGGGGAAGTATATTTTGATTACAAGGTTCTCAGAGATTCGACTGGAAACTTCGATCGGAACAACATGCTTGGCAAAGGAGGATTCGGAGAAGTTTATAAGGTATAATAATATTCGTGGTTTTTCTGGCTTTGTTCAATTATGTGGTACCTTTAGGCTTTGCAGAGTAATTGTAATAAGTTGTTTGATGATCAATAGGGAAGACTTCCGGATGGGAGGGATGTTGCCGTGAAGAAACTGAACGGAAAGCAGACTACTCAAGCTGCTGAGGAATTTCTGACGGAAGTGAAGCTCATCAGCAGCGTCCGTCAACGTAATCTTGTTCGTTTACTCGGCTGTTGCAGGCGAGGGCACAAACGCTTGCTGGTTTACGAATTTATGGCAAATAATAGTCTTGACAAACATTTGTTCGGTACGTTGTTCTCACTAATGCGACCGTTTTAACAATTCATGTCGTTTTCAGAAATTATGTAACTTGCACAGGCTTAAGTATACTATTGCTGGAGGTCCGTAGGCGAGATAAGAAATCCTTTGAGGTGGGAAAGCCGTTTAAACATTATAGTGGGCACAGCACGAGGCCTTGCATACCTGCACGGAGATTCCGACGTTCGCATTATACACAGAGATATCAAATGTGCAAATGTACTTCTGGATCACAGATTTCATCCAAAAATTGCAGATTTTGGATTGGCTAGATTCTTCCCGGAAAGCCAAACGCACGTATCTACCAGAGTCGGAGGAACAATGTAAGTACAACAATTCATTTATTAGCTGTTTTTGAAAGACTTTATAAGCTGTCGAGTCCGGACATTAATTTTTCTAGCTTTCACGAATTTGGTATAAAACAGAGGCTATACTACACCCGAATACGACGTTCATGGGCAATTAACGGAAAAAGCTGACGTTTACAGTTATGGGATCGTAGTTCTTGAGATTGTGAGTGGGAGAAAGTGCTTGGAGGCAAGACTGCCGGCCCATCGTCAGCTTCTTCTCGAATGGGTGAGTCTCTGTTTTAAAGAAGAATTTTCATATAGGAAAGGATTATGATGTGTGGGCTATTAAGATGGAAAGCTCATGATGTTTGAGACCATGTCTAGTTTGAGTTTTCATAACCTATGAATGAAACATAAGAACTAGCTCTCATTAATACAGAGAGAATAATGTAAGAAAGACAAAAAGAAAAATGCACAAGAGTTGCAGCTTATCCAATAGGGAGTGGACCGAACAGTGTTCCAGAAAATTATGATCATATCTTCGGTAAATACAACATGGGAGACTTTGGCGACAAGCTATAAAGGTATGCCCAAAGTCAATATTTTTAAGTTGTAGAATATTAGGAGAGATTTTGAAACTCTGCAAATGAAGGAAACATAGGACATCGATTCATTCATGAATCGGGTCTTGACTGTCGTAAATCAATTAAAAATTTGTCGTGATGATATAGAAGATCAAAATGTAATTTGTGGTGATGATTTAGAAGATCAAAATGTGGTTGAGAAGATCCTTAGATCTTAGTCTACTAAATTTGATGTTGTAGTAGCAACCATAAAAGAAGCCAAGGATTTGGAAACATTTATAGTTGATGATTTGATGGGATCCCTTCTATCCCATGAAGCAAGAATAGATAGAAATAAGGATTCCGCTTTAGAAACCACTTTCAAAAGCTAAGTTTCTATTTCAAGAGATAGAGGTCGAGGCAGAGGTAAATCGAGAGGCAAAGGACGAGGCAAAAGACATAGTGGTCAGAGAGATGGTTGAGAAGAGCATGGACATGAAAGTGGAATCAACAATATAAGCTTCAATGATAATCAAAGAGTTGACAAATCAACTCTAAGATGTTATTATTGCAATAAATTTGGTCACTATGCTCGTGATTGCAGGAAGAAGATAACTGATCAAGGAAACCTGAGAGTTAATGTCACTACAAAGAATACTATCTTTATGTTCCTAGCTTTCCATACCATGCATGAGCCTTCTGATAATGTGGGGCTATTAGACAATGGTTGTAGTAACCACATGACAGACAACAAGAATTTGGTTGCAAATTTGGGTCAATCTGTGAAGATAGAGGTAAAGTTGAGGATTGACAAGAATGTGGATGTATATGGAAAAGGAGTGGTCCACATTATGACCAAGCAGGGGGAGTGAAAGACAATCTCAGAGGTATATTATGCCCTCGATATCAAACATAATTTTATAAGTGTTAGTCAATTGACATGGAAGGGATACAAAGTTATCTTTCAAGGACAAGAGTGTGCTATATATGAAAATCCCCCAAGAAAGCAGTTGATAGCAAAGGTGCAGACGACGAGGAACATACTCTTTCCTCTAATTATGAAGTACAATGATCAAGTCATTTCTTTTACAGTTGCATGTTCTAATGATTATTGGTTATGACACTTTCAGTTTGGACACTTGCAGAAACAGATGGTTGTAAGATTACCTCCCATCAAATAACTTGCGAGTACTTGTGAGTGTTGCATCTTGGGAAAGAAACACTGTGAAAGTTTTCCAAAGGGAGTTGCATACAAAACAAAGAAACCACTTGAGCTGGTGCATACAAACTTGTGTGGACCTATGAGGACACATTCAATTGGTGAAAGTTGTTAATTCTTCACATTCATTGACGCTTATTACAGAAAGACACGGGTTTACTTCTTGAAACACAAGTCTAAAAGTTTTGGAAAGTTCAAAGAATTCAAATCTTTAGCAAAGAAATAAAGTGATTGTCAGATCATGGTATTGAGGTCATATCATGGTAGAGAATATGATTCAAAGGTATTCCATGATTACGACAAACAACATGAAATCAAAAGACACTTTACAACAAGATACACACCGCAGTGGAACGGTGTAGCTGGTGTAGCAGAGAGAAAGAACATGACCATTATGAACATGACAAGGAGCATATAGAAAGGAAGAAACTTGTCTAATGAGTATTGGGCCAAAGCAGTTGCATGTTTTTTTTATGTGATAAATAGATTCCCTACAAAGAGTGTGATGAATAGAGTACCAGAAGAAGCATGGTCAAGTATCTCTTGCAATGTATCTCATCTCAGAGTTTTTGGATGTGTAGCCTATGCACATGTGACTAAAGAGCTAAGAGACAAGTTGGATGATAAAGGTGAAAAATACATATTTACTAGTTAAATTGAGTAGTCAAAAGCTTACAAATTGTATAACCCTATCACCAAGAAGACGATATTTAGAAAAGATTTTTGTGTTCAAAGAACAAGAATCATTGAATGGGACTATAGACAAAACAATTGATGCAAAAGTACCATTGATGGAAGAGGATGTAGGAGAGAAGGAGTAGCAAGAATCACAAGAGCAAACACCAACAAGGAACCCAAGATTTTCTGAGCAACATGGATCTTCAAGTAGATCAACAAATCGAAATTATCTCAACAACCAATCATATGATGAATAAAGAAATGGTAAGAGAAAGATGAGAAGTCTGAAAGATATTTATGATGATTTGGATGTTAGTTAAAATTTTTCCTTTTTGTCATTCTAGCCTTTGTTTAAAGAAGCAATCAAATATGAAAATTGGGTGCAAGCCATGAATGAAGAAACTGAAGCTATAGAAAATAATGATACATGTGAATTGGTTGAATTTCGAAAGGATAAAAATCTCATTGGTGTGAAATGGGTGTACAAGACAAAGTTAAATGACAAAGGTGAAACTGACATATTTAAAGCAATACTTGTAGCAAAATGATTCTCACAGCAACCTAAAATAGACTTTGGAGAAACGTTTTCTCTGGTAGCCAGATTGGATACCATGAGAGCGTTCTTAGCAACACCAACTCAAAACAAGTGGAAATTATATGAAGTTGAAGGTAAAGAAGATAAAGTTTACAGGTTGAAGAAAGTGCTCTATGGACTTAAGAAAGCACCAAGATCTTGGTATAGCAGAATTGATAGCTACATGATCAAGAATGGATTTTGCAAAAGCAACATTGAGCCTACCTTATATACAAAGGTAAATGAGCATGAACATATTTTGATTGTTTTCTTATATGTTGATGAAATGATTTTTACAGGTGATCTTGAGTTATATGAATTTAAACCAGCCATGGAAAAAGAATTTGAGATGATAGGTATTGGTCTCATGAAATATTTTCTTGGCATAGAAGTTGAGAAATGTGGAAAAGGAATTTTTATTTGTCAAAATAAATATGCTAGAGATTTGTTTAAAAGATTCAGGATGGAGAATTGCAAACCTGTCCCTACACCAGTTACAACAAGTACAAAGTTAAGCAAGGATGACGAAGGGTCAGATGTCATTCCAACTCTATTGAAAAGATTGGTTGGAAATCTCATGTATCTCATAGCTACAAGGCTGGATATTATGTAAGGAGTGAGTTTGATTTCCAGACTTATGGAGACTCTAAAAGACACACATTGGAGAGCAAGAAAAATAATTCTAAGATACATAACAAGAACTAAAGAATGTGGAATAATGCATGCAAGCACATAATAAAAGGATTTGATTGGGTATACAGATAGTGATTTTGCTGGCAGTTTGGATGATAGGAAGAGCACTTCTGGTTATGTGTTCCATCTTGGTTCAAGTGTGATTTCATGGGCATCTAAGAAGCAACATATTGTGACACTTTCATCAACATAAGCAAAATATATAGCAACCACATCAGTAGCATGCCAAACAGTGTGGTTAAGAAGAGTATTTGATGGACTCAAGAAGAAACAACAAGGATCAACAACAATATATTGTGACAACACTTCAGTGATTGCAGTATCCAAGAATAGTGTGTTTTACAAAAGAGAAATCATATTGATACTAGATATCATTTTATTAGAGAACTTATGAGTAATGGAGAAGTTCACTTGAAGCCTTGTAAATCTAGTGATCAACTAGATGATATATTCACTAAGCCATTACCGAAAGATGTATTTGAGTTTCATAAAGGAAACTTGGGTGTTGTAAGCCTAGCTTAGACTTAGAAAAACAAACATGTTTGAGTTGTCATGAGTCATGTCATAGTTTAGCGGTCGTAATTAAGGGGGAGTGTTAAAAATAACTAATTACTCTTGCATGAAGAGTTAGTTGAATTTAGAGAGTCAGTTAACTGAGTCAAGTTGAGTCAAGTCGAGTTAAGTCTTATTTTGGGTAAAGTCGAATTTAGTGCATCACTATATGTCAAGTTATTTTAGGCGAGTCACTTGTCAAAAAGGTTTAAATAACCCTCACTCAGTTCATTGTAATCATAAAAGTTTTTGTGATCAATTACAAAGCTGCAACTCGTGTTATTGTGCGTGTGAATTATTTGTGTTAAATTTGTGCCTTTTCTTCTCTCCCTTTCCAACACATATCTCTTTGTTTAGCAATCCAACCTTTGTTTTTTACTAAATATAAATCAAAATCTATTAGATTTCCATGTCGCGGGCTACGACCTACGCAATATCAGCCACCATATCGACTTTCTTGTATCTTTTTTCACATAGGCATGCCAAGTCAATATATTATGTCAACATTTTTACCTTATACAATTACATATCATGTAAATCAATATATCATGTCAATGTACCATATTATCTTACAATGTGTTCTATTCCTTGTTAGTTTTGATGCATCAATATGCCACATCACTTTAATTTTCAATATAGTTTAAGTTGGATTTAGCTAGACTTCACATGCTTTACTTTTTGGCCTATGAATATTTTAAAAACTGGAATTTAAACAAAGTTTCAGATGTTTGAACATTCAGATACCTGAAACATCTAACCTCTACAAAAATTCCACACTACAAAATGTCTTGTATATACATATATCTAGAACATCTAGATCATGCTGAACCTCTACCCCTTTTTAGCCCCTTTTCTCTGCTGAGCCTCTGTCACAACAACAGTGAACCCATGTTACTAGGAATTAAGGCTAAGACTTTAAAGCCTAAGTAATCAAATTTATAAGCTTTCAATTTAGTTTCTAAACCTTCTTCCAAAAACTAAATGTAATTCTTATAGGGTGTATAATTTTCTCAAATCCAAACATCCAAAGAAATAAAAAGGAGTCAAACTTTCGGAGAAATAAAAAGGATTCATTGGGTTATTAGAGTAAATCTCCCAAATTTAATAGACTAGGGAAACTTTCATTCTCGCTAAGTGAAATTTCTAACACCTTATATCACATGACATGTGAAGACTCTTCCATTTGAATCTTCACTTTAAAATGAACTCTTTTACTTTTGCATTAAGGATTAATATTTGCACAAGTTTTAAATTTTAATAGAAATTTTCCTTTTCTTACTTGGATAGAATGTCTTTATTCACATATTTCAAACTTCTTTCTATGGATTGGGATAGACCTAATTCTAAGGCCCATTGAGATCCTCTAACCCATATGTCAAGAATTCTCATTACAAAAACCATTTTGCATCCAATATATCACAAGTAAACATATCTATAATTATTTTTTCTCCATCATGAACTCATTCTCATGGTAATTACAACTAGTAACAAAGTAATATTACACTAGGATTTAATTCATTAAAACATTCTTACTAAACAACTCTACAATAACCTCATCCATGAATCTTGAACATATACACACATATATTGATATTTCATGTAAAAGGATAAAATACACCTATTTGAATTTAATTTATTTATTTTTTGAAATTGAAGAAATGAGAGACACTCTTCACCCAACCAAGTCAACAATAAATGTATCCATGAATCTTTGAACATATACATGTATATATTGATATTTCATGTAAAAGGATAAAATACACCTATTTGAATTTATTTTAAACTTTTTTTTTTTAAATTGATGAAGTGAGATCCACTCTCCACCCAACCATATGCTTAGATGCACTATGAATTTCTCATCATAAATATTCCATGCCAAAAATAGCTATGCTCACTCACTCATCAAAAGGGTAAATACAAGGTAGAGATATGAAGGAAACTCTCCATGCAGAGAAATCAAATTGTTGTCTATCAATCCACCAATTAAAGGCTCAATGCCAGTTATAGGGTTTCCGTAGTTGGATTTTATAACACAAAGGGTTCCTTATCTTCCTAAAAACCCCTCATTCCATAAGATATAACTCCATTCACTCACCAAAAGGGTAGATACAATGTCGAGATGTGAAGGTGACTCTCCACACAGAGAAATGAAATTGTTTAGTGCCAGTTATAGGGTTGCCACATTTGGATTTTATAGCACAAGGGGATACTTATCTTCCCAACAATCCCTCATCACCTCCACTATCATAGTGATTCTCATGCTTACTCTAGCAAAGCACTAAAAAATCCATGAATCTCTTTTTCTAACTTAGGGTTGAGAACTTCATCTCTGACCTCTCTAACAAAAATAGGGAACTCATAATTTCACATAAGTTTCTATTACTCAAAAGGTTTTTTTTCAAACCTTCTAATTTAAATCATAGGCTTAGAGCCCCTTGTGTGTTTGTCTCTTCCCTCATGAGATTCGCTTTGTTTCTTCAGACATGCTTCTCTTTCTATCTCAACCACCTCCTCTATGTGAGAATTCATGGTCTATAATCTAAACCATGTGGTCAATTTAGAAGGTGCTTCATCAATACCTTTGGAGTAGCTCTATACCACTTCCATCCCTTCTCATAGCTTCTAGCAATTGGTAGTTTAGTTTCCAAATTGACTTTGTGGAAGACAAGAGAAATTGGATATTTAATTTTGGGAAAGGTATTATGTTGACAGTGAAATTTCTAACTCCTGTCACGAATTCCACTTATGGCATATAAATTTATGCAGGGTTTTCTCTTCATTCAATGATTGTCAATATTTTCATTAGAAAAAAAAATATATTATCAAATTTTAACATAATAACAATGGTTGCATTCCATACATACAAATAATAATTACAAAATAATGTTCAAAACAAGATATACATAACTGCACAAAGCAAGGTTCTTATTCCATTGTGGTTCTAATTGAGTGTGGTTAGTATATAAAGACACCAGTGATTTATGAGGATCCAATAAACAAAGGCTATTTATATGCTCAAAAATTACATCATGATTGGTTTATAGGAACATGGAATAATTTCAAACTTTAGAGGCCTAATACAGTGCGTAATATTTTCATGGAGGATCCCTATATCCAACCCTTTATATATACTTTTGTTTCTACCCATTGACGCATAACCATGTTTGTCCTTTGTTTCATGAGAGACTGTCAACCCTTTATAGAAACTTTTATTTCTACCTATTAAAATAGAGGAAGTTTGTCTTCTATTTCCTAAAAGAGTGATCGTTGTCCCAGGACATGTTGGAGAAACTATTAATTAATAAGGTGTTAAAGCTGATTTTTATCCCATAGGCCAAATGGTCCAGGGATCTTTTGCTTGTAGATGTATGGAAAGAATCACATGTGAAAATTGTAGCTTAACATAGAAATTTAATGTGCACATGAGAGGAAGAAGAAACATGTAAAGAATAACAAGAAGACAACAAGACTTGATAACGAAGTTCGTCCAACTCAGATTACATCTTCGGGCCCTGCTTGATCAATGGGGTGGCCTTCATTCATTAAATGACATGAAAAGAAGAGAATGCAATCATCAGTTACATAAAAGGAGTCTTATACCTCCATTCTCGAGAATGGATGAGAAATGGAGAACTCAGATGGAGAAATGGATAGCACCACTGTGTCCATGGCATCGAGAAGGGAAGAAACCATATAAAATCTGCGAGCTGTTGCCTCGAAATGCATGCCAAAATCCTCTCCCCCTGCACTTCTCTGCATGCATCGGGTTTTATAATCATTTCTTGTTACCAGGACCCTCAAATCGAGGGTCTGTTTGTCTAATAATATTAGCCATTTGAATAGAAGGATTGGTGGCACAAGAAACCTTGAAAATAGGCCTTTTTTTTGTTTATACACAAATACACGCGGAAAAACTAAAAAACTAAAAACCCCGAACTTCAAATTTTATCAAATCGGCCCTATTTGTCTGTTGGGTCTGCGCTGATTGCAAATTGCTATCATTGATATCAATGGTCCCGTATATCGGGGGATCGTCGATCGCCGATTGCTGATCGCTGATACGCCGATCCATCGATCATCAATCCGCTAATTCGTCGATCGTTGATATGCCGATTAGATCTGGACCGTCGATCTGTTTTCTGATCCGATGGCTGAGATTGCACGTTTCCATCGGCATATCGCATCGCTATGGCTCAGGGGTCCTGCCTTTGGCATCCGCTGACGCTGATATTGACAATCGCTATATCCATGTCACTGGTTCTAAAGTCTCGATATCGCACATAGCATGCCCCCGACTTTGATTAATTGGAGATCGTTGATCGGGGTTCCCGTCTGCCTACCTTAAGTCTGCCCCTTTAGACCCTACGATTGTGGTTTTCCCTTTTAAGGCTAAAAACCCATTTTTTTAGGAAAAAAGCCTCATTTTCCAAAGGAACAAGGCAATCTTCTTTCTACCATAACTTCATCATCCGGACTCGGATTGGAGTGTCGTTCACACCGTTGGAATTAGGGTGACGAGCACTTTAATCTTATGTCAAGATACTTACTTTTCTACCACTTTTAATTTTGAGCTTTTCCATGCCATTGTATTTGAAGACCCACCTGGATCAATCCTCCCCATTGAGGAGCTTTTGGACCGCCAAAAGCTTTTATTAGTCAATTGGCAAGTGACGGAATTGTTCCCTCACGCTTTCCTTCTCCAACCATTTTGCCTTGCTGGGGTGCATCCCCTTGAAACCAACTCGAAGGTATTCCACATCTCCTCATCGTGAATTCCTGGTTCTTTTGTCAATGATGATGTCTTTAGGTAACTCATTCAGATATTCTGGTGCAAAATCATTAACGGAAGGAACTGTTCCCATCTCATTGGTGTCCATGATCAATGGTGGTTCATACAACTTTAATTTCTCCACATTCAGTACAATACATCTGCATATATATCAAGAAATCAAGACGAAAGGCATTGTTTTCAATCTTCTCCAGAATGGTAAATGGACCATACCAGATTGGTCGCAACTTCTTCCCTTATCCCTTCATCCCGTCCTTGCTGATATGGAACCATACTTTGTCACCCACTTGAAATTGATGATCGAATCGGTGTTTTCCATGTCGAGCGTTGTAATGGGCTTGACTTTTCTCCAACTTGTCTTGTACTGCATGGTGAATCAACTGGATTCGCTGAATGAACTGCTGAGCTTTGTCCCTATAATTACGTCCACTGGAGTCATCTTCCCTTCCAAAGACCATATCAAAAGGGTCCTTTGGCAGGTAACCAAAACATGTCTCAAATGGTGAACGCTGCGTAGATGAATGCACTACTTGGATGTAGGAGTGTTGCACATATGGGAGATGTTCATCCCACAACTTAGGATGTTTCCCACAACAACCTTGTAACAAGTGTACCACGGTACGGTTGACAACCTTCGTCTGTCTGTTAGTCTGTGGATGAAATGTCGTTCTTATTTTCAACTTGGTGTCCATCATCTTCCACAAGTTGGTCCAAAACTCTCCAAGAAAGCAAGAGTCCCAATCTAACACAATCGATGTGGGTAATCCAAAATGGACCCAAACATGCTAAAAGAAAAGATAAACAGTCTGCTCTGTAGTGATCTGCTTTTTACAAGGAATTATAATACACACCTTGCTAAAATGGTCAACGATAACATACAAATAGTCGTGACTCTTTCTTGACAAAGGAAAACCTCCTACAAAGTCCATTGACACACTTTCCCTTGGATGACTCAGAATAGGGAATGGTGTGTAGAGCCTGAGTTTTCTATTAGAGGGCTTTGAAACAGAACACATCACATAACCCTTTACATAGCGAGTCACAATGTTTTTCATATGAGGCCAAAAACAAAATCTTTCTACATGAAATAAAGTCTTTTCGACACCAAAGTGCCCAGACACGAGAGAGGTGTGGGCCTCTCGAATTACATGTACTTGTTCCCCTATGGGAATACACAATTTGCCAAGGTGATACAACAGTTTCCCTTGCAAGTGATAGTTGTCCACCTATGAACCATGGATTAGTTTTGAATAAATTTCCTTAAAGTCGTCATCTTTAGCATATTGTTTAGCATAACTCTCAAAAGACAACGAAGCATTATGCAAAATAATAGAAGTAGAAGTAGGAGGGCGAGATAGCATATCGACCACTTTATTGCTAGTGCCCTTCTTATACTATTTTACCAGATGAAATTGTTGAAGAAAACCCATCCACCTGAAATGATGAGATTGCTGCAACTTGGTTTGTTACTGAAGGTATTGCAAGGGCTGATGATCCATATGGATGATGGTCTCCTTGCCCATCAGGTAGTGTTTCCACTTTTTCACACTCTGCACCAAGGCATAAAGCTCCTTGTCATAAGTGGGATAGTTTATCACAGCCTGAGAGAACTTCTCAGAATGGTAACAAATCAGCTTCTTTTTCTGCATCAGTACAACTCCCATGGCATAACCGTTGGCCTCGGTTTCAATTTCGAATTGCTGTTGGAGATTGGGTAAGGCTAAGACTGGCACTGTGCTGATCTTTTCCTTCAATGTTTCGAAGGACTTCTGCTATCTTCCTCCCCATTGGAAGACCTATTTCACACTTGTGAATGTGTGCAAAGGTGCTGCAATAACAAAGAAATTGGTAATAAATCTCCTCCAATATTGGACTGCACCTAAAAAGCTACAGACCTCAGTTACACTAGTAGGCTTAGGCCAATTTACAATTGCTTCACTTTAGAGGGATCAATCTTTAACTGACCATGACCAACAATATGACCTAGGTAACTCAAAGAAGTTTTCCTGAACTCACACTTTGACAACTTTACATAGAGTTTTTCTTTCTTCAATACATAAAGCACTCTCTTCACATGACATACATGTTCATTCCAACTTTTACTAAAGACAAGTATATCATATAAATATACAAGAACAAATTCATCAATGGAAGGCCTAAAGAGATCATTCATGACCCTCATGAAAGTGGTTGGAGCGTTGCAAAGTCCGAATGGCGTCACCATCCATTCGAACAACCCTTGTTAGGTCTTGAAGGTGGTTTTCCACACATCCTGCTATGTAATTCAGACACGGTGATAACCACCGTGCAAATCCAATTTGGTGAAATAGATAGAATTATTTCATTGATCTAATAAATCATCTATGCGTGTTAGAGGGTAACGATCTTTCACCATGATCTTGTTTAATGCGCGGTAATCCACACACATCCTCCATGTGCCATCTTTCTTTGGGACTAAAATAATCGGTGAGCCACATGGACAAGTGCTTGGCCTGATGACCCCTCGGTCTAGCAATTCCTGCACCTGTTTCTTGATTTCCTCCATCTCAATGGTCGACATCCTGTACATGCCAATATTTGGTAAAGAAGTGACATGTTGCAAATGGATTTCATGTTGGATTTCCCTCTTCAAAGGTAATCCCTTCGGTTCCTGAAATAACTCAAATAATTAGAAATTAATTCAGATAATTCCTGTTTATGTTCCTGATCACAACCCTGGAAAGCATCAGCTACTTCTGCATCTATTTCCCTTACAACCTTAAGCATGCAACCCTTACTGGAATTCACCAGCCTTTTCATTTGTCCTGCGCTTACAAGGCTAGCATTGATTTTAGTTTGATGAGCCCTTACTATATATTCTACCCCATCTCTTGTGATTTGGTATTTGTTTTCGTGACAAAAGAAGACTGCCTTTCTACCATACAGATACAGACTCCCTAACACCATGCCACATATATCCAATGGGATCACATCCAGTTCTACTTCATCCACTAGCTTAAAATAAATTAAAAATTTTACTTTACACTGCTTGGTTACATTCAGTTTCACTTTATCATGCATCCATCCAAGCGGGTAAGGTTTCAGATGTGGTTTTGTTTCTAAGTCGAGTTTCTTACCAAGGATTCTGTAATTAAGTTTTCTTTGGATTCAACATCAAACAGAGTTTCTACTTTAGTATGATTTATGACAACTCTGATATGAAACAGTTCAATTCTCTTTTGATCATTAGGAAGGGACTCATTTACAGAACTATTGCCTTCATGCGATTCAGAATTAACATGCGGTGTAAGAGTACCTTTTGTTCCCGCAGTTGTGATTAATGCTTCATCTCCCAAATTTGATCCAAGGTCTTGCTGTGCAGTTGCCACTATCTTTTGCTTTCCTTTCTCTCCATACTTCTTCGGTCTCTTTTCTGGGTGCTATTTCCAATAGTGATCGTCGTCATGACCTTCCTTTTTGCATTGATTGTAATACGACCTTTCTCCTTATTTGGCTGCTGCCATTTTCTTCTCCTTTCCTTTCCATTTCGCTTTAGATTTTCCATTGGGAGGTTTGAACGATAGTTTTCTGGAATGATCATCTCTTTCATTTTTTCCCATGTTCTCAATATGAATTGCCTTCACACTGGCTGAGTTAATAGTGGTTGGTTCAAATAACAATAATGAATGCCTAATGTAACTATGTAGCAATCCAATGTACTTAGTTACTACTTTAGGTGTATCAAGTGCAATACCCAAATTAAGTGCTTACTTCGTAAACTCCTCTTTAAAACTCTGAACATCCTGAACTTTGCCTTGCCTTAGATACTGCCAATTCGTTAATGCTTTTTGCTTGAAACCCAAGGGATAAAACTATTCCTTTAATGCAAAAATAAAATCAGGCCATGAGGAAAATAGGTTACCTACATTCTTACTGCTCTGCAATTTTCTCTCCCACCAAACGAGAGCAGTGTTTCTCAGCCATAGAGAGGTTAGCTGAATCTTTGCCTCATCCTCCATGATCTGCTGAATCCTGCAGTAGACCTCAGTCTACCTAATCCAATTACTAAGCTTCTCTACATTAATTTCACCATTAAACATGGGAAGATCAAATTTAACATCTAATTTAAAGAAAGGTTTCTTAGATGCATCCTTGGGATTTCTTTGATTATGGTGGTGAGAGGAAAAAGAACTTTCACTCACAAAAGGAGAAGGAGGGGGTTCCTCTCCACCATTTCCATGTGTTGAACCTTGTTCTTCTAGTTTTCTCCCTTCTAACCTGTCCAGCCTTAAAACAAATTGACGGACATTCTCTGCCATTGAATAGAAGGTCTTGCAGAAATTGCACTCCTCTTTAAGATGAGCTTCATCTTTTGCCATGTTTCTTCTTTGATGTGCATGCCCTGCTTCGGGATCAAAAGGCTCTAGTTCCCCTTCACCTCTTTGGAGCTTGTTTCTTGTTAGCATACAAACATGCAATTCACATCTAAAAAGACCTGCTCTAATAACACTTGATCGAGGGATCTATTGCTTGTAGATGTATGAAAAGAATCACATGTGAAAATTGCAGCTTAACGTAGAAATTTAATGTGCACATGAGAGAAGAAGAAGAAACATGTAAAGCATAACAAGAAGTCAAAAAGACTTGACAACGGAGTTCGTCCAACTCGGACTACATCTCCGGGCCCTGCTCAATCAATGGGGAGGCCTTCATTCATTAAATGGCATGAAAAGAAGAGAATACAATCATCAGTTACATAAAAGGAGTCTTATACCTCCATTACGGAGATTGGTTGAGAAATGGAGAACTCAGATGGAGAAATGGATAGCACCACTGTGTCTGTGGTGTCGAGAAGGGCGGAAACCATATAAAATTTTCCTAGTTCAGACAAAATGACCAATCGCCCCTCCTGCAAGCTGTTGCCTTGAACTACATGCCAAAATCCTCTCCCTCTGCACTTCTTTACATGCATCAGGTTTTATAGTCATTTCTTTTTACTAGGACCCTTAAATTGGGGGTTTGTTTGTCTAATAATATCAACCGTTTGAATAGAAGGATTGGTGGGCACAACAAAGCCTGAAAATAGGCCTTTTTTTGTTTATACACAAATACACGCGGAAACACTAAAAAACTGAAAACCCCAGACTTCAAATTTTATCAAATTGGCCCTATTTTCCTGGCGGCTCCATGTTGAATGCAAATCGCTATCACTGATATCAATGGCCATGTATATTGGGGGATTGTCGATCACCAATCGTCGATACGCCGATTCGCCGATTCACTGATCACCGATATGCCGATTAGATTTGGATTGTTGATCTGTTTTCTGATCTGACAGCTGAGGTTGCATGTCGCCATCGGCATATCACATAGTTATGGCCCAGGGGTCCTACCTTTGGCATCTGACGACACCGATCACTAATACCGATCACCGATTTCGATATCGACAATCGCTATATTGCATGTCACTGGTTCTAAAGTCCCGATATCACACATAGCATGCCACCGAATCTGATTAATCGGAGATCACTTATTGGGGTTCCCATCCACCTACCTTAAGTCCTCCCCTTTGGACCCTCTGATTGCGATTTTCCCTTTTAAGGCTAAAAGCCCATTT
This sequence comes from Pinus taeda, assembly GCA_000404065.3. Taxonomy (NCBI): domain Eukaryota; kingdom Viridiplantae; phylum Streptophyta; class Pinopsida; order Pinales; family Pinaceae; genus Pinus; species Pinus taeda. The sequence goes on along the minus strand of APFE030375494.1, from coordinate 20,523 downwards.
TTTAATGAAAAAACCTCATTTTCCAAAGGAACAAGGAAATCTTCTTTCTGCCATAACTTCATCATCCAGACTCAGACTGGAGTGTTGTTCACACCATTGGAATCAGGGTGACGAGCACTTCAATTTGATGTCAAGATACTTGCTTTTCTGCCACTTTTAATTTTGAGCTTTTCCATGCCATTGTATCTTAAGATCCACCTGGATCACCAAATAATCCAATATGCAAGCAATTACTATATGTTGGCATCTTTTATTAGTAGTATTTCACTTTTGTATGACAAATTGTTTGTGAAATGCCTTGGTATTTCATTTTGTTATTCAAGTCAACAAGTTTGCATTTGGAATTTTTAGTTTTGATTGTGTAAAATATTAGTGCTAGAATATTTTTCAACCACCATGCAATTTTTAGTTTTGTTTGTGGAAAATGTTGGTGTTAGAAATTTTTTAAGAAACATATTACTAGGTATGGTGATTAATGATTGTTTCAAGTATTTGGTGAAATTTTTATATATATTTTATTGGTTAAATTGTTCTTTAACGTGGAAAATTAGAAACGAAATTGATGCATATTTAAAGAAAAAAAAGAAATTTATTTACTAATTTTTTAATTTTTTTTTATGCAGAATGTGATTTATAACTTTATAGTAGTTTTTAAAATAAATTAGAATTATTATAATGGTCACATTGTTCTTTAGCATTGGAGATGAGAAGAACATAAATTTAAGAAAGGAATCATGACATCCATTTAAAAAAAGGCTTGTTCAACAATTTTTTTATGCAACTTTTGATTTATAGAATTTGTAATGGTTGTAACATCGAAAGAAAAGTTATCAAACAAATTTATGTGAATTTAAAACATTTAAATTTTAATGGAAAATAATTTGAAAATCAAAATCCTTTGTTTGTCTATAACACAATAAAGATTTAACCCTCATTATCATGTAATTGCATTGAGAAATTATTGATTTTTGGATGCCTTCAATTTTTTAACCCTTATCTATTAATGATACAACAAAAAATCATAACACCATTCCATGTAAATCATAACACATGCTTATTTCAAGTTTTTTGACACATGTTGGAGCAAAACTGAGCAATCATGGGCTAGAAGACAGCCAAGCTTGAGGTGAGGATTCGTAGGGGGGTTGTCTATGGCATTAAATAGCCCTTCCTCGGGATCTTCACCCCAACTCCGAGCTCCAAAGGCCACCAAAACCGGATCTAGAAGGCAGCCAAGTAGATTTTGGAAGGGACTGTCTAACTCACAGTTTGGACAGCCAAGTCCCATAGGTTTAGGAGGCCATCTAGGGCCCTCGTGGTGTATAAATGTTAAGGCCTCAGCCTTCGTAAGGGACTTTTGAAACCATTGCATATTTTGCACTACAATGCTGTTAGCTTTAGCTTGTCATCTTGTAGCCATTTTGGCATAACTCTTATGACTATTTTTTGATAATGAGAAGTAGTCCGATTTTATATCAACTCTGAGTTTTCTATAGGAGCCATAGCTCTCAGGGTTGGACCCAACCTGAGAGCCTAGGGCTTCCTTTTTTGTACTGTTACTTTTCCTTTATGCATCGTTGTTTTCCTTTTATGCATTTGAAACGTATTTCTGTTAGGCAGATTTAGTTGTGTTGATTAGATAGATCACCGTTTATGAATAGAATTGATTCAAGTGTTTAAAATAGATTGGTAGGATAATAACAGAAATAGCTCCAATAAAACGGATGATGAAACTCTTGGTTTCACCTCATCCTTATTGGATCAGGGGCTGGAATTGAAGCAACAGTGTTGTCCCAACAAAAACACTAGTTTGCTTGACCATGCAATCCTTAGTGTACTGTTTTCATTTGCAGAAATTAGTTATGGGTTTAGATCTCTGAAATGTTTCTTTGCATAGTTGATGTACATGGTTTTCTTTCCAAATAAATCTGTTGTTCATTCATGTTATTGATAGTTAGACTAGATTAGCTAGAACTTTGATTATTTGCAAGACTTTGTTGATTCGGTTGAATGTACATCGTGCAGGGCATCTCTACCACTCTTTCATCCACCTAAGCTTTATTAGAGCCACCTGTACCATCTCCTAGCTAGGTTCCTCACCTCTCATCTGTCCTTTTTCCCACATAACCCTACCTTCTTTCTCAATCATTGTCTCAGCCTCTTTAAGCTATGTCAGCCTTCTACACCCTCTCACCACTCCATCCACCAGTCCCTGGGTCACTCCAGGCCCCTATCCTACCTCCCTATCCATTCATACATCTTCCCTCACTCACCCATCCTCTAAAATCTACTTTTTAAACATCCTGTAGAAATTTCTGAACATCCTATAGAAATCTCTCAACATCTTGTAGAGTCCCTGCAGACTTCCTGTAGAAGCTCACAAATGAGGTTTCTTGATAGCCAAAATTTGTGAAACTCTCTGGAAGGGTGTTGGGGACTCCTTCGACCCTATTTGAACCTTTCCAACCTTTTCCAAGCGTTCCTCCTCCTTGATCCACCCCTGCACAGTAAAGAACAGTGAAAGCATGTGCATGATGAAACTGACAACTTAATAAAAAATTCAAAAAAGATGTTTTCTTAGGACAGAGGTAGTCTAGACACATGTATGTTACCTTCATAGAAGTGATGGCTTCTATTTCAGTAGTTTTCATTCTCATATTTGCATCAGTAGGACTAGCTGGTAGAATTAGGGTTTGATAGGTTTGCGCTTCCCTTCAGTTTTTCAATCTCTTTTCGCAAATAGATTATCTTTCTTCGAGTTAGCTTTCATCCGTCAAATAAAAAGCTTCTTCTAAAAGCTCATAGAAGTTGGCCTAAGCTCCTAGCGGACTTGTTCTAGCTGACCAAGTGACAACTGCGACAAGAGCTAGTACTTGTGCATACAGCACTGTCGCTTCCAAGTTTGTTACGAACAACCGGGTTGATGAAAGTAAAGAAGGGAGTCCCAAGAGTTACAACATTATTGCTGCAATACTGGAGCTGACCATCTTTTTGGCGCAGTTGCCGGGGAAGCATCAGAGTATTGGTGATTGTTGCTTTTCTTCTATTTTCTCCTACAACCTTCTGCTAAGCAGTTTATTTCATTTCCATTCTGCAATTTCATTTCCGCAAAAGTAGAGTAGACATTTCCTGCTTTCATAGATTAGCCTTTCAATTCTGCAAGCGTAGCTTAGCATTTCAATTCCGCAATTTCCATTTTGCAAACGTAGCTTAGCATTTCAATTCCTGCAATTTCATTTGAGCAAAATAGATTAGTACTTTCCTGCTTTCATTTCAATTCCGCATTTCCATTTCAGCAAAATAGTTAGTTGCAGTTCAACCTATTTTAGTTTTGCAGGTACTAGAAGAAAAAAAAAAAAAAAAAAAGCAATGAAAAAGTCTTTCCATTTCATGCCTCGTATGAACAGAGATAAAACCGGCAAATTCTTACCCAACACCCCCACCACATCACTGAGTCAACCTTCTCTCTTCTCTGGTGACAGTGAGCAACAAGAGTCTATAGGTGAACCTCTTGAGATATACGAAGATCCTATAACAGAAGAAGAGTTAGAGAACACTTCATCTGAAGCCATGGCTGAAAATCAAAATGGTAGAAGAGAAGATGAGAGAATAGAAGGTGACTTTCCCATCCGAGAAACCAATGGAGACATGAAAATGAAAAACATAAGTCCGTCTGCTTTACCTCACTTCCATGGACTGACTACTGAAGACCCTGATACCTTCCTGTTTGAGTTTGTTGTCCTTTGTCGAACTTATGACTATGCTGAGGATGAGCAAAAGTTGAAACTCTTTCCCTCTACCCTCAAGGACGCGACATTACGCTGGTTCATGGGGTTACCTGGAAACAATATCACCACTTGGGCTCAGATGCAGCAAGTTTTCAATGCCAAGTACCGGGACTACTGTAGATCCAAGGAAACTAAGGGAGAAATCTTTCGGATGACTATGCGAAGCGATGAATCTTTAGAAGACTACGAGGAAAGGTTCAAACTCAGTTATAAAAGGGCCAGGTGCACACTTGACCTAGAATCTTTGAAGTTGGTTCTGCTTCAAGGAGTCCCTGAAGACCTTCTGGACACCCTTAACATGCTGGCTGGAGTAGACATCTACCAACTACCTTATGAGAACATAAAGACCGTGTTTAGAAACCATTCTAGGGCGGCCTAAAAGAGAGTTAGGGGGAATCATCTTTCAGTTAGTACCACTTTCTCCAAGAATGAGTTTTCTAACCATATGGAAGACCTTAAGAGTGAGATGAGACAAACTATTGCCATGCGACTTGATACCTTCAGAATTCAGCAAAAGAAAGAAGAAGCTGAGAGGGTTTTGGCCATTTTTTGTCCTAGATGCACAAGGAAGCATCCCAAGAATGAGTGCCCATTGCACTCAGTAGAGGTATGTTTCATTTGTGAGGAAGACCACTGCACCAACCAATGCCCTACCTTGCCTGGATTTAAAGCCATGTACCTAGGGACTGAGGTGGCTACTGAACCTCTCTACTTCCTCAACCAAAGGAGGCCACATGGACCCAGACCTTACCAGCAGGGGATGCAAGGGACATCCCAAGCCTATTATAACCCCAACCAATCCGCTCATATGCCTTCTTGGGCCCCCCATGCTCATCCTTCGTAGATCGCACCTCCTCTGTGGTCTTATCCATCTCCATACCATACTCAACCTCCTTCTCGTTCATTTCACTCTCATGCCCAGCCACAACCTCAGTGGAATGCACCTCAACCGGGGTGGAGGACCCAATACAACACTCCTCCTGCCATTCTGCCTCCACCACCGGCTCAACCACAACCATTACCTCCTGCTCCTCCAAGACAACCCCAGATGCCTGCTCAACTGAACCCGAACCCCAACAACAGACAGGGCCAGCAAGTATATACTAGGGAAACAACATGCCCTACCTATGCTGTGGAGATCCAAGAGATCAACCTGCAATCTAGGAAGGTCCTTCCAGAGCGCCAACCTCCTCCCCTAGAGGAGGAGGAAGAGAAACAGGAAAGTGAACCCCAAGCCATTCCACCCTTTCCTGAGAGACTCACAGTAACCACACAACCCAACCCAGAAGAGAATGAGCTTTTGGGAGAACTCAAGCAGTTGTGTGCAAAAATACCACTTCTCCAGGCCATAAAAGATGTACCAATATACAACAAATTGATTAAGGAGAAGTGTTTCAGGCACCTAGGTAGGCGAGAGAGAGATGCCTCAACCATCAATGTCATAGGACAACTGTCCGATCTCATGTTGGGGCAAGTAATCTGTCCAAAGTATTTGGACCCTGGGAGTCTTGTAGTTGATGTCCACATCAATGGCACCATCATACCCCACATCTTGATTGATCTAGGGGCCGCCATTAATGTGATGACCAGGGACACCATGCTTATGCTCAACCTTCAGAGTTCCTTAAGGAAGACCTCGACAATGCTGCAATTGGCAAACCGCTCCACCATGACTCCCGAAGGGATCGTGGAAGATGTCTTGGTCTCTGTCGACTCCTCGGAGTATCCTGCGGACTTTTTGGTCCTTCAGCCAAAATAAAAACTCACTGGATATCCCCACATTTTGGGAAGGCCTTGGTTGGCTACTGCGGATGCTTACATTAGCTGTCGAGTAGGAAGCATGACCATCAAAAATGGGCCTATGTCCAAATAGCTGGTCCTATACCCTCCTGCCCAACCTCTGCTAGAACATGACTTACCCCTCTGGTTGGAAGAAGGAGAGGATGAGGTCTACTCTGCACCATTATGCACAGTAGAGGCCACCAGGGGAGGCCCCCAAACTGAGGATGATTTGATTGAGAACTTAATCCAAAATCCTCCCCCTGGTGCACTATCCTTGGAAGAGTTGGTGGAAGATACCCAAGCCAATGCTTTAGTGGACCTATGTGCGACTAATTCGACCACTTCCAGAGTTAAGAATGTGGAGTTTGGCCCTGAAAGAACTTTAAATATCAGCTCCTCTCTCTCTCCCTCTCAGGAAAAGGAGCTATGTAGCCTCTTGCCCCGCCATTTGGAGGCTTTTGCCTAGAACTACAAGGAAATGAAAGGAATCCATCCCTCAGTCTGTACCCATCATATCTACATTAAGGAGGATTGTAAACTAGTCAAGCAACCTCAGAGGATAATAAATCTAGCCCTTAAGGACATTGTTAAAGAAGAAGTGCAAAAATTGTTAGATGCAGGATTCATCTATCCCATCTCGGATAGCGAATGGGTTTCCCCTCTGGTGTTGGTACCCAAGAAAAATGGGAAATGAAGAATCTGTGTGGACTACAGAGAACTGAACAAAGCCACCAAGAAAGACCACTTCCCTTTACCTTTCATAGATCAATTGTTGGATGGACTGGCAGGGAAGAAGTTTTTCTCTTTTCTAGATGGGTTCAGCGGGTATAATTAGATCCAAATCCACCCGGAGGACCAAGATAAGACCACCTTCACTTGTCCATGGGGTACCTTTGCCTACCGAGTCCTTCCCTTTGGGCTATGCAATGCCCCTACCACTTTCCAGAGAGCTGTATTGAGCATCTTTGCCGAGTTGGTTCATGATTCGGTGGAAATCTATATGAATGACTTTACTCCTTACGGGTCTAGCTTCCAAGAAGTCTTGTCCAACCTAGGAAAAGTTTTGAGCAAGTGCATTGAGATGAACATGTCCCTTAGCCCTGAAAAATGTGAATTCCTAATGACTGAAGGGACCGTGTTAGGTCATACCATTTCTCGCCAAGGATTACAGGTGGATCCCAATAAAATTGCTATCATCAAAAAGG
>APFE030375494.1:1769-12400 GCA_000404065.3 Pinus taeda | reverse complement strand
CAAGCAAATGGGCAGGTGGAAGTCACCAATAGATCATTAGAAGGGATTTTGACTAAGGTGGTGAGCAGCAGCAGAAAGGATTGGGCAGATCGCCTGGTTGAGGCCACTTGGGCCTACAACACCACTTGGAAGACCACAACCAGTTTCACACCTTATGAGCTAGTCTATGGGAAGAGAGTTTTGCTATCAATCGAGTTTGAGTACAACACATTGAGGATGGCAGCTCAGCTGGACCTAGATCTTAGCCATGCTCAACAAGAAAGGTTATTGCAGCTGAATGGGTTAGGTGAACACCGAATGCAGGCCCTCCTCCACTCAGAAGTGGTTCAAATTCAGAGGAGGATATGGCATGATCGGCACCTCAATGACACACAATTCCAGCTGGGAGATTGGGCACTACTGTATGATTCCAAACATAAGGATTTCAAAGGGAAGCTGAGGACAAGATGGCTAGGACCATATGCAGTGGAGAAGTGTAATGACAATGGTTCTATCCTTATCTGGACCATTGATGAAGAAATCATCCCCATGCTTGTCAATGGGCATCGACTAAAGATCTACAGGAAACCTCTTTCGAGGCAAGAGTTCATCAAAACTATGGAAAAATCAGTGCCGGTCATAGAAAAGGGTTCTGCCTTTGTTTTGGGCACATCTTGAGCATCATTATATAAAAAAAAGCAAAAAAGAGAAAAAAAAAAAAGAGAATCCAATAAAAAAGATCCTTGGGTGAAAACCTTTCTGAGGTGACTAAGGCAGATGGTAGGGGTGAAAACCTCATTGAGGCGCCCCTGTTGTCTCTCTAAAACAGAATTGGAATAAAAAGATCCTTGGGTGAAAACCTCTCTGACGCGCCCAAGGCAGATAGTAGGGGTGAAAACCTCATTGAGGTGCCCCTGCTGTCTCTAAAAAAAAAAAAAAAAAGGGAAAAAAAAAACAAAAAGAAGGAAAAAAGAAAAAAGAAGAAGAAGGAAGAAATAGAAAAAAACAAGTTTAATCTCTGGAAATTGTTGCAGGTTGCAGGAACACAATGCAAAAAGGAGGCCTCCCAACACAAGGACAATGGTCCCTACCAAGTTACCAGGCAACCTCACATACACTCCCTCCATGAACACTCATTTTTTCCAAGGTTCAGACACAATCTGGTCATCGTTTAACCTTCTACAGGAAGCTACAGGACTTTCTACAGGAAGTTCTATATTTCTACAGGAAACATCCAGTAGAGCCTTTGGGTGGGCCAGAATCGATTATGGAGAAGGATTTGAAGCTTGAAGTCTGTGAGGAGGCATGCAACCACTCTTTTCTTCCATCCTCCACTGGTTTCACCTCCTTTCACCACCATTGCTGCCATATGGTCGAATATACCTACACAGTCATACCAGAACCCTGTTTTCTCAAATATTTTTTTTTTGTTTTTTAAATGGGAAATAAAGCATGCAGAGGCTCGTACACCTTACCTATCAAGGCGACCTCAGGACCCTTCACCTTTGAACATGACTTCATTTATTTTAGCATGCACCCTAGGAGGAGAAACGACTACAGGATGTCCTATAAGAATCCTGTAGTAGCTGATCCGGCTGGAGCACATACCATGGAGACACCAGCAGCTCATGAAGCCGGTGCATGCAGCATTCACCACCAGAAAATCAGGTCTCAAGGTCTCATAGCCAGCAGCAGCCAATGAAGAGGAGCTCCAGCACCTATGCACGAAGCAGCAGTAAGAAGATCCAACATTCCTCGTCCCAAAACCTGAAAAAACCACGTCCAGAACTGCACAGGTAAGTGCCTAACCTTATTTCGTCAAATTACATAAGCTATATTCTAAATGTGCATGACTGTGTGAATGGACGGCTTGAACAAGTCTGGTAGCCATTCAACTGGCCACCACAGCCAGTCAGGCAGCCTCATAGGATCCGAATGGGCGTGGTTATGTCGAAAAGACGGGCAATTGACACGTGGGAAGTGTCCAGTCGGGGAGAAGAAGCAGTATGACAGGAATGGTGATGGTGAATGCAGAGGGAAGGATTCGGCGGTCAAGGACACGCTGAGGAATGATGGCTGTGACGTCAGCCAACGGATCGACCGGGACAGCTCACCCCCGTGCCATGAATTCCGCAGCTCAAAATCGGTCGGTCGAATAACTTATGATACACTGCAGTCATTTACACTCACAACTGTTTTGCAGCTGAGTACGCGTCCTCCTCCTCTACAAGTTGTTAGTCCGAGTTCTCGGTCTGTTCCAACGTCTTGCTGCTGCTCAGACTCGTCCAAAACCACTGTAACGTCCTCCAGAAGCCGTGAACGATTTGTACAGGAAGTTGTGCTACAGGAAACCCAGCATACGAAGAAGCTTGGACTGTTCATGTCGAGGGTGGAAATTCTTAGTGAGGTAGGCCTGAACATAACTTTCCCATGCAAAATAATTCAAAAGGTAGTGAATTCGACGTGTTGAGGGTGTAGGGAAAATGTGAATGCAAGTCTGTCTGTGAATTCAACAGCCGTTTTCGTATCGTTGCCTGACATTGTCTTCGTGGTCTGCATGCGAGATTTTCTCCACGAGTCTTGAATTAAAATCCCTCCTGTAGAAAAATTGAGACACTGTCAAGGCTCACTGGTGAAAAATTGTGAATTTTATATGACTATGTGTATAATGGAGACATTTCTCTACACTCTGTGTAGAGAAATCCTGAAGTCCTCCTTCTATACACGAGCAGGCAAGTTCAGAACAGGGGAATTGATACAAAGATACTGTTTTTTAACGCTTTGAGAAGGAAACACACCCAAAATTCCCTGTCTGCTTAAAGCACAAACAAAAACAAAGTTTTTTTACCATGCCGGGAGGGTTCATTAGAAAAGAACCTCCGGACTCCAAGAAATTATGGGAAACCCCTGAGGTGGTGGACTTGTTTTCCCGTGCACACTGGATGTCATTCTGTGATAAGCTTCAAGGTCACGATGATGAAATTACAGAAGAATTCCTAAGGTCCCTGAAGCCGAAGTCAAAGACATTGGCCGTTTTCAACTTTAGAGGATTGACCCTCAGACTCACCCCACAGCTCATTAGCAGAGTAACTGATCTACCAATGGGGGTACCCTGGGATAAGGAGGACAGAAAATTGGGTCAGAAAGCTAAAAAAGAGTTCTTCTTGCCAGAGGAACAATTTTCAGAGGACAAGAATGGAGTTCAAAGAACTAGCCTACAACCATTTTGGAGTGAAGTCAGCCTCCAAATTATGAAGTATATTACGTGTGAGGGGCGATTTAGCATTGTGTATGGCTATCATTTCTGGTTGTTAACAGAACTCAGGCACCAAATGGACCTACCCTTAGAACAAAAATTGAGCATTCCTTACTTCCTCCTGCAATCCATGATTGAGTGTGCCACCAAACTGAGAGAGGGGACACCATACCAGCTAGCCCATCATGGGCTTATCAAGCTCCTCGTGGAAGATGCACTCCACACTTACACTATCCCTCTCTCCTGGGAATTTTTTCGGAATATGTCTAAGGATGATGACATCGAGTTTTGGCCGAGGAGCTCACTTCCTCCAGCAATGAGGAGAAGGAGCACGCTCAGGCAAAGAAGAAAGCTAAAGGACAAGAAACCCTGGGCAAAACACCAAAGAAAGAATAGAAAGGAACACAAGAAAAAGGCCAAGCTACCAAAACAGGGGGTGGTAAAATCACACCAACACCCAGGGAGAAAAGACTACAGAGCAGGGTAGAAAGGACTGAGAAAGTCCAAGCTAGTGAGGGCACCCCTAAGGCAGCCTCAACCAATCTAAAGGAAAAAGCACCCTCAGCCAAGCAGGCTAAAACAATGCCATCTGCTTCTACAGGAAACCAAAAGGTTATTTATATGGGAAGTTTAAAAACAACTTCTTCAGGAAGCCAGAAACCGGCCACTACAGGACTTTCTACAGGAAGTTCGAAAAAAGGATAGCAGAAGGAGAAATCAGCTAAAATTCTAGCTAGGGAGGCAGCAGCTGTGTTGGCCACCCTAAGTACCTCTCCCAAGCCGAAGGAAAAATGAAAGAGGGAGACTCCTCTGTATTTTGTAAGCAAGAAGGAGTGTGAGGATTAAGACTGGTAGACCCCAGCCTCCATCAAAAGAGCTAATCACAGTTGTGGATACTTCTACCACACCAAAGGATAGGTCCCCCTCCAAGGCATCCATTACTTATGAGTGGGGGAGCCTGAAAACATCCTCATGGAGGGAAAGGATGGAGAAATTGAACTAGGAAGCCTCTCTACATGATGTCGAGGTTGTTCTACAGGAAACTTTGGCTAGGCTGAAAGAAACTGAGCAGATGGAGGAAAGAGCAACCAAGTCATCATAGGAGGAGGAAAATACCGATGTCATCATGGAACCAAGCCCCCAGCCCAGCCTGGGCTCTTATTATAACTTTTTGGAGGCCGGCAAAATTATTCCTCAAAAATTCACAGTGCCACTATTTCTAGCACTAGAGGAAGAAAGAGTACGAACCCACACTTGGATGAGGATCGCTAAATCCAAGGAGGTAGTAGATATAGGGCCTCTAGAGGAAAGGCTCAAGGAAACCCAAAGGGAGTTGGCAAGAGTAAATCATGTCGAAAGCTCCCAACAGTCCAAGTTAAGAGAAGAGAATGAGCTGCTTAGACAAAAACTACAACTACAGGGACAGAGGAAAGAAGAGGACACAACAGCCAAGGACACCACAGCAGAACCTCAAGAAAAAGAAGGAATGCAAGCTGATCTTTAGGAACTATTGATGCCCTGAAAATCATTGCATCAACATCGGGGGATAACCACCCGGTCTGGACCTTAATACAGCTCCTTTTTTGTTTGGGATGGTGGCTTCGACTGGATATAATGGGACCAGTTTCCCAGTAATGAATAAAAGGGGTGGATGAGTGATTGGTTTTCTAATAAGTGATAATGAATGGAGGACTTAATCTATAAGCGAAAACACAAATGACTATTTTATCCCGGGAAGCATCTATTCTTAAGTGCAACGTTTGATGATCTATGTTCGTCAATAGGCATATAGATGACACTATTCAATAAACAAAGACATTCATTTAAATAATAATTGCTTCGTTCAAATAGTTGAACGAAGTAATTGATAAAACATTGTTACACTTCCCTTTTTATATTACTGATACATGTATGACTAGAAGAATAGCAAACTGTAAACATCCAGTAGTAGAAAGTATAAAGACTGCTATTAAAACACATGCATATATTCAATAATAGCAAGAATGATCAAACAACAATTCACATAAAAAGAATGAATTCAAACATAGATAATAGTACCATATGAGCTGCAAATCATTCCCAACGTCAATCACAATTCAAATTCCTTCTTCCGACTCAAAAATAATTTTAAATAAAGGCAGTAGTGCACATCCACATAAAAGCTTCGTTATCAAAATTGGAATAATTGGTCCAATTTTCATAAAAGAATATGCTTGAAGTACAGTAGTGCAACTTCAGGCTTAAGTCATATACAAAAACTTACGACCCTTTCTAAATACATGAAAGGGTCTATAAATAAGAAATTCAACTAACAAACTACAAAATTAAAATGCTACTAAATTGGTATATCTCGATCTTGAATATCTCCCCCACAGCGATCTGGTAGTCGGCAGCATGATTCATCACTATGGCTGTTTGCCTTTTGACCTGAGTTGGCATATCGCCAACATTGGTTCCACTTCTTGAGGGCGGCTAAGACGAGAATTGATTTGAGCAGCATAGGTGGCATCGTGTATATTGGGAATGATACACCCGATTGCATCCGTTAGGCACTTGAGGGCGGCTCTCTGGCTGTATGGTTTTACTAGGAACAACCAATAGGTGTCCCAAGTTAAACTTTTAATCCCTGTGATCAATCTCCCATTCTTTTCTAGCTCTTGGTAATATGATTGCTCCAATGTTTTGGCATATAGTAATTTACCTGGTGTACATTGAGAGATCATGTTAGATAAATAAAGAGTATCGTTAATCAATTCAATCAAATTGTTCATAGATAATTTGCATCTAGAAACCGCTCTTTCTGCCTTCATCAATTGGGACTGCCACTCCATGAATAGAATTTGTTTATGGGATTCTAAGATTTTAGGCAAGTTTGCTGCCTATCCCTCATTAGTGTCCTGCCAAGTAAGAAAATCCATTAAGGTCTCATCGGCTTGCTCTAAGTCCTGTCTGGCATCAACTGATTTATCTATTATAGATGTTGTTATGTCGCACAGAGGTTCAACTTGGGCAATTTTATGACACAACAATCTTATTTGTGTTATCGGTGCCTTATTAATCTGTATTGCCTCTGCTTTGAAATCGGCAGGCTGGGGAAGACTCTTGAACTTCTCTATTTGAGCTGATAATTGAGCAATTTGCCCATCTTTTGTTTTTACAATCTGTTCATTCATTGTCTTCAATTTTGCTAATGCCTCCGATAATTCTTTATGTCTTTGAATCGCTCCCGAATCTGCTCTCTGTTTCTCTTCATGCAACTGTTTGTTCAGTTGGTTATTTAACTGTTGCTGCGTGGACAATTGTTGTTGTAGTTGTTCTGCTTTCTGTTGTGCCTCTGATAGATGTGTTTGTAATGAAGCTATTGCCTGATCCTTTTCTCTTAACAAATTGCTCACCTTTGATGCCTTGTCCATGGTGGCCGCCGAATAGGCTCCAGCATATTGGGACAACTTTGTCAGGTCATCGGAAGGATCGAATTCTTCCTTCCAAACTACATTGGCTGTTACTATTTGTTCAGGGAACATGGAAGGTTGATCAATCTTTCTCCTTTTCCGTTGTTGCTTTATTACAACCCTATGTTTTAGGCTATAGAAGACATCCAATGGAGGAATATCCTCCACCTGCAAAATGATTTGATCCGAAGGATCCTTAAGAATTATTTCTAATTCTGTAGTAGGTGGTAGACCGTTGGTTCCTTCGCTTGGAACCTCTTTCGATGCTGTATCCTGTGTATCGGCCGCTTTGGATGTATCGGCATCCCTTGAGCTCTCAAGATTGCCTATAATTGAATCAAATTGTTGCCATTCCTGGAGCAATCTTGGGTCAATTTGAGTGTCGACATTCACATCCTTGCTGCTCTGCTCCTGCTGCCTTCTCTGGTCCTCCTCACATATTCTCTCTTGTTCTTTCCTTTGTGCTTCCTCTCTGTGTTTCCTTTGTGCTTCTTCCTGTTCTTTCCTCTGTGCTTCTTTCTGTTCTTTCCTCCGAAGTTCCTCGTGCTCTCTTATTTGGACTTGTTCAAAAATTTCTGATGTAGCAGGAGGTTCGTTGGTAAGTTGTTGTTCAGGCTCGCTTGACTGTATCATCGGGGCAGTGGCTAACAAATCTAGAGGTAGATTTTGCAACCTCTGCTCTCTAAGTTTGTTAAATTCAACTAACCCGTCGTCATGGTATCTCATTTTAGCTATCGCTTGCACCTGAAATAACGACTCGACCGAGGAGAACAGGTCATCAAACTCATCTTCTTTATGTTCAAATTTATTGAGTTTGGCCTGCTCTAGAACATTATAGATGACTTTGTTCGGATCAAAGCGTCTGTTAGGAAGAGTGGCGAGCTTTAGTATATTAATCTTTTCCGCCTCTTTCTCTGCATGCTTATAATCATGTAGAGTATAGACGCCACACCTTAGAGGAAAAGGAGGCTAGACTTGCTTCTTTGAATTCCTTAGAGTCTTTGTAGCTGATGTGGATGTAAGCTGATATGCTATCTCTCGAGCTAATAGTTTGTCTGGTACATACAAGGGGAGGATATGAGGCCTGGCCTGACTATCGAAAACTCTTACATAGGTAAATGTTTCTTCTCCGAACTAGGTTCCTAAGGTTGTCAAGTCAATCTCTTCTTGAGAGGAAATCTTTGGGGTAGGTTTATTAAAAATTGCATAGTAAATAGGTAGCATGAATCCATTGCAGACTTGATATAGGTGGTGTTTATAATGGGCTTTATACAACTTCTGGTGATAGATATGAATGGGCATGGGGTCCTGTGGAGTCCATCTCCACCCTAGCACAGGAAACTCGGAATTAAAACAGAGGGTGTCTAAAATGTAGGCACTAAAGTAAAATGGAGGGACGAATCTATCAGTAACATGGGATTTGTTTTTGAACTCAAGAATAGCTATTGCTAACTTATCAGATAATATATTCCCCCAATCCATGATTTCACTATTGCATGCTACTTCCATCAAAGGTACCATCTCTATGGAAAATTTTGAGGAGACATGCAACCCCCAAATTCGACACATCATAGCTCCAGCATAACAATAAGGAGAGCATAAGGAATCGACGGAGTACTTACCCGAAGACTCATGTTTGTGTTTCGCCGGGTTCTGTCTCCATTCTCGTATAGGCGCTGACTCAGTTTCATTTTCATCTCTGAACTTTTCTAGAAATGCTTTGTTATACTTCTTCTCTGGTTTGGGCAAATGGTACATTTGTCTCAAATCATTGGGCTGAAACGAACCGAATACTCTCCCATCAATAGTGCAAAATGTTCTGTTCGTAATTGGAATTTCTTCAATGGCCCATCTCACCACATCTGTATATGGAAGAATTTTCTCTCAAGCCGCTATCCTGTGTAGGTAGGAATCAACCAAATCTTTTAGAGTAGCATCGGATTTCCGGTTCGAGCTTGTTGTAGCTTGTACCGATGTTTGCTGAGGTTCTTCGGCTTCGACCAGGTTGTAGATGCTCTGCCAAGTAGTATTACCGAGACCAAGACATGTGGTATCTGATATTAATCCATTTTTACTTGGTCCCGGATCGGCGGCATGTTGTCCTGTTACTACAGAGGCTGAAGCTATTCCAAATTTCTTAGATTTCTTCCCATTTGTCCTGAATTCGCTACTACGGAGAAGCTCTGCACAGGAGATAAAATGAACGTAATGCGGAGAATAGATGGCGAAAACCAAGTATGAAAGAATTATGCCAATCAATGAATAATGGAGGATTAACATAAGGCTTCCGCGGATACAATCTCTGAAGATATTTTGGCATAACTGCTCCATTAATTGGTCGTTTAAGCCTGTCAATCATTTAAAAGCTCATCATATCCTTTATTTGCCGAATAGTCCATTTAAGCGTGGATTTGATTTTTTGGCGGTTGGGCGCAAGTGAATCACTATCGGGATGAGAAAGGCTTTTAATAATAATTAATGCAATATACCGAAGCCATATCAATCCTTTTTGAAAGTCGCGCTTGGCTTTATCGCAATCGGGGATCGAAGGAAAGCTTGAGTAGTTTCATTTATTTCATTGTGGAATCCCCGATCGCCGATAGCGATATTGTTAATTCGCATTGGGAGCTTTTTTGGGAGAAGACTTCTTGTTGCATACATATCGCACTCTCCGATCGCCGATAGTGATATCGCATCGGAGTAAGGAGAGGGGCCTTTTGTTATGATTGCTTATTTTCCCGATAGCCGATAGTTATTCGCGCTTGTCGCATCGGGGAAGACCAATGGGTCTTTTGTTATGCATCCTTTGCTATTGCGATATGCGATCTTGCGATCGCTTTATCGCAATAATAAAGAATTATTCATGTTTTATTATAAGACTGGTTATATATTAACTCAAAAGGTTTATAATGTTTTGTTTGCTTCTGTACCTTTTGAGGAACGATAAGTTGATACCAATTTAATCTAAAAGGGACGCATTTCATATTATAATTTTGAAAGTAAAATTTTATGAAATGGTGGGTTGTTATATAGCACAACAATTGGCGATTCGCTGGGAGAAACAATTATCTCTAAGAAATATTGAAATATTTGAACTTTCTTTATATAGACATCTTATCAAAAAGAAAAATTCTAATATAACTAAGTATACATACATTCTGAATATAATAAAAGTTATTTTTGCTAATTTCTTCTCTTGTTAAAATTAAATACATTCTAAGTTTTAAATTGGCCTCTATTGGTTGATAATGATAAAAGAAAACACCTTTCCAACTTAGCCTTTTTAATTGACTCCTTTGTCATAGGTAGAGCCTCTGCTTCCAGCGAACGTTCATAGTTTCGACAGGGATACCTTTTAACCATTTGATTGTCCATGATCCCTCCCATCTCAAAGTATGATTAAAAGAATGAATTCAAAATATGCTTTCATATTTTGTATTTCTTTTCTTTTTCTATTATTTTGTAAGATAAAAAGCCATTGTCCTGGTTTGGTGGCCAGCTGTTTGACAATTCCATTCACTGGTTGTAATCTAACCGAACAAGCTGGCTCGTGATGAGAGCCCTTGTCTTATACTTTATAAGCCATTACCCTGTTTTGGTATGCGGTGTTGGTAATGTCGGTTAAACTATTTCCCAATGATCATGGTAAGCAGGCTTGTGATAAGATCCCTTATCTTTTATATCAAATATTTTAGAATTACACTCTAAGTAATCATAAACTTGGATGAATGGGATGGACAATTTTCTCCTTAAGAGAGAATGGATGACAAGGTAAGAGTTGAAGATGCTAAGATTGAATTAGTTTCTGTTTTGATATTGATAACCCTTTTGTGTCCAGTTTGAAAACATTAAAATGATTTACAGTGCTTCTAAATCTTGAGAAGATTTCACAAAAATAAAATGGGGTTTTCAGAATGTGAATATACCTAATTTCCTAGAAATTG
>APFE030375490.1:532557-555918 GCA_000404065.3 Pinus taeda | reverse complement strand
ACAAATTTTGTTGATTAATTTATTTGTATACATATTTTTGTTGATTTTTACTTTTAAATATACATTTTTAGTTTAAGGTTTTTGAATTAAAGTTTTTTATGATATAAATAAGTTTTATTTGATTTTTGAACATTTGTTTGACCTAACATTTATTAATTTCTTATTAATTTCTATTTTTTTAGTTTCTTCCTTAGTATCTCTCTTATTTATTCAAATAGACTATATTTCTCATTAGTGTCATGAAGAAGCACTACTCTTACTAGTTCAAAAAGTATTCTCAAACAACACATTGTGATGCATATGGAGAATCAATTTTTATTTTTTTAATTATTAGAAAATTTATAATTATCATATTTAATTTATAATTTATAATGTTGAAAAATAACCTATAATTATTTAAGTATTTATAATTATCTAAATTAATGTGTATAATCATTTAAATATTTATAGTTTTTCAAAATAGTTATAATTCTAATTTAATTTTTTTTTTGTGAATTGCAATTTTATATTACTCAAAAAAACAGATATTCAAAGTACATTATTTAGTTTTTTCACCTTAAGGACACACTAGAATTAAGATTGAGCATCCCTTACAAAACAAGATTTGTAGGTTATATAGTGCTGGAAGATAAACCCAATAGGTAAGAACCTCAAACATTGCATCCAAAATAAAAGTGACTAGAACTGTGCCACCAAAAGTATTAGAAACAACCATGCAATGAAGCAGTCACACGAGCCTAGTTTGCACAAGACTCAAAACATCACAACGATACCACAGGTGCCCAAGGCTATACATACATAAACATAAAATAACCAGTTGCCTAACATAGCAGACATGTAGGTCTGTCTAAAGTAAAACCATCTATGACACAACCAAGTCATAGAAAATGAAGATAATACATCAAATAACCAACTGAACATAAAAACAACTTTGAACCAACAATACCCCCATTGTGCGGATCTGAGAGCAACCAATATGTACGCCAACAAACATTGTTGGCCAGTTGCAACTCTAATCATTCTCTGAGGAGAAAATTGTCATCGACACTCAAGCGCTTGAACTTGGGGGGTCCATGAGATATCTACTATCAGACTAGCATGCAATGTGACCCCCTATATGAGCCAAGTGGGAATCAATCCTATCCAAACAAAACCTCTAGTTTCTGAGAATTTCTTTAATATCCTTCAGAGAGGATAAGACAAAATAGCTCTCCACTTTCTTGCCTTTAAGAACCAAGCTCATCAAAGTTTTAATTTTCTAGTATAGATCTATTGAATTCAAATATTGCTTCTTCCTTCCCCTATTATGACAAGGGTCAAGAACCTAATTAAAAATATCTTCAAGGAGCTCTAAATTATAACGGGATTGACGTTCAATCTCAACTTATGTCTCTAACATATGGATTTCATTTCTCGTCTATGGAGGAGCAACATCGAAGTAGGTGGTTGTTAAATCATGGGTGAAAAGTATGGCCCTCCATTGCCCCTGAGAGACACTACCACCTCCCCCCATCTTCAATGCATTCTCTATTTATGAGGCATAATTGTGGCATAAGGGGAAAACTTTGAGAATTCACTGTAAATCCCATGAACTACAAAATAATAAGAAAAAATACTAGATGAACCAACTTAATAACCTAACCATAATCCCACTAATTCATCACAAAATCTCTAAACAAATGATTCAGACTCCACATAATTGGTATGAGATACAATTGGAGACTTAGTAACCTCGACAAACATCCCACAACATAGCACCATGAAACAATGAAATATGCCCAAATATAACATAAGACACCAAAGACTATATGTAGACAAAACAACACGAACAACTACTAGGTAATCCAACATAATTCTAATGGACTTCATATGTAAAAACCCTTGTATTCTCATAACAACAAACACTTCATGCCTTAGGGCACCCAAAAGACTTAGACCCTGAAAATGAAAATCCTAGTGTACAAGGATGGACCTTCGACCTCTACCCTCTACCAAGAAATGAACTATACGAGACTGAAAAACTAACCCCAACAACACAGACCTTCACCTCAGGTATTTGAAAGACCCACAAAACAAATAATGCATGACAAGGAGCTAGAAATTTACGCAAGAGAAAATGATTAACACCCTCACCAACCCAACGCTGAGCCTGCAACCTTGTAGTCGAGAGAAATCCCAGACACCATTAGATCTTCTCTACAAAGTACCTCCATGCTAGAGTCCCAAGCTCACCCCCACCTTAGAATATATAACTATCCAACAAAGGGAGGTTGAGGTCCAACCCTCGCCTCCACTCCACCATGCTCCTACAATCTCCATAACCTTCATTTTGACATCCATATATAGATGTTGCCAACTCTAAACCTTCATGCAATTTCAAATGAGGTCATGTCACGCCCCTCTAAACTTTTAATATACATTACAATTAAGAGAGGGTAGACACAACCCCACATCACCATCTTATCAACATTAACACCTCATCAAGGGAATTCTAATTTAATATTGCGAAAAAAATATGATAATTATTTAAGTTAACCAAATAAACATTTAAAATTTTATTATGTGTCAATGAAAATATTAAAATTATTAAAAAAATTATACATAAACATTAAAAAAAAATATTTAAATTTAAATTTGAATAGAGTAAAGTTTCTAGGTACACATTTTGAAAAAAGGACTACTCTACATTTTGAAATTGTTTACAATCATGGTATACTTAAAGATTATATGCATTATAATTATAAAAGTATTATTATTTATTATTATTAATAAATTATAATTAATTTTAGTTATTTTTGTGGAGACTGTGTTTATAATGGTGGAGACATAATTCTTTTTCTACCGATATAAATTTAAATTTAAAATTAAAATTTTTAAGAATGAAAATAACTAAAAGGAAAAAATTAATATTAAAAACCATTTCAATAATATTTTAAAAATAAAATATTTGAATACTGAGTTCAATGATTTTTAAAACAAAATAACATATTGAATATCTAATTGTCACATATTCTTAAAATTATCTATTTAATTAATAACAAGTAACATCTTATATCATATTAAAATTATAATATTAACAAAAAAATATTGTATATAATTCTCTTATTTCATTAATATAAGTTAACATGTTATATGAAATTCTTTTAAAAGTAATATTAATAAAAAATATAATTTTAATATTATTAAAAAATATTTTAATATTTATATTAGTAAAATATTCAATTATAAATTATTTTACTAATACAAATATTTATCAAAATGAAACCATGGTCCCTCCATGAAATTTGGCAAGGTTGTTAAATTGTTATTTTATTATTAACTTTTATTTTTTATTTTTAATTAATTTTAATTTTAAGTAAATTTTGTTATTCAATTTTTATAATAATTTAGTATTAGTAAATTAGTTAGTTTAATAATAATTTCAATTAGTTAGTTTAGTTTAGTTTATTGATAAAGTTATTTTATTTTAGTTTAGTTTTACTATTATTACTTTTTAGATTGTAATTTAGTTTGAATTATTGATCTTTTACATTTTTTTTACTTTGATTGTATTATTAATTTCATTTAGTTTTAGGTAATATGATTATAATTTACTTAAATATAGTATTACTTTTACTCTTTTTCTTATTATAAGATGTATTAATTGGCAAGTTATTTTAGTTTAGTTTTAAATGTTATTTAATTAATTACTTTAATTTTATTTAATTAATTTAATTTTAAGTTAAATTTTGTTATTTTAATTTTATAATAATTTATTTTAATTTAACTTCAATAACTTTATTTTAATTCTTAATTATGGTATTCTCTATATTTTTTTAGTTCATAATTTACATTTTGAATTAATGAATTTTTTTTATTTTATTGTTTACTTTAATTGTATTATTATTTCATTCAGTTTTAAATAATAATGATTAATAAACTACTTAAAATAACTTAATAATTAAATAGAAACAAATAAAATAAATAAAATAAAGTTCCTTTCTAAAAAATATCCTATTACTACTTGGTTACATTATATATGTTAAAGATTGTTTATACGATAAAACACTTCCTTTATTACAAATAAATAATAATAATCCTATAATTGATAACAAATTAATCATATATTGATTAAGAGTGTTTATTACAAAATAATAATAATAATCCTATATTGATTAACAAAATTAATCATATATTGATTAAGAGATGTGCGCCCACGACAATTTAGAAAATCCACCGTACCATATTTTTCATTCAATGGAGGGAGTGCAAGCAAATGGTGTCATAAAAATCCTTTTCACAGATTGTTATGAAAATTATTGTTGATATTTTTTTTACTTAGTGCAATAGATTTTTAGTTATTTTATTTAAGTTTTAAATATGGTTTACTTATTACTCTATTTTTAGTTTTAGTTTTATTTTTATTTTAATTACGTTTAATTTATTTTTGTTACTTCAATTATAATAATTATTTCTATTTTAATTTCATAATTTTATTTTTGAATTCTATAATTATATTTTTATATTATTACATATTAGTTGTAGTTTAGTTTGAATAATTAATTTTTATTTTATTTTTTAGTTTTGGGTTGTGAGTTTTTAATTAAGTATAAATATAATTTAGAATTTTATTTGTTTTAAATGTGCTTTAGTTATTATTTTAATTTTAAATGTGGTTTAATTTATTATTTTAGTTTAACTTATTTTAAATTAATTACTTTTAATTTTTACTTATTTTTGTTGTTCATATTTATAATAATTTATTTTAGTTTAATTTCATAACTTTATTTGATTCTTATTATAACTTTTATATTATCACATTTTAGTTTGTAGCTTAGTTTAAATGGTTGATTTTGTTTCTTTATTTTTTACTTTGGTTGTATTATTAAATTTCATGGATTGTAGTAAATATATTATAATTTAGATTTTTTATTGTTTTTGTTTAGTTTTAAATTTGGTTTTAATTATACTTTAGTTTTATTTAATTATTTTTTATTTAGTTTATTTTAATTATTTTTTAATTTAGTTTTGTTATTTTTTTTTTTATTATAATTTAGTTTTAATTTCCTTAACTTTAATTTTGATTATAACTTTTAATATTATATGACTTTTTAGATTGTAATTATAGTTTGAAATTATTGACTTTTTTATATGTGTTTTTACTTGATTGTAAATTATTAATTTCATTTAGTTTGGTAATATGATTATAATTTACTTAAATATAGTTTTACTTTTACTTTCTTTTTTAAAAATTAAGTAACAAAAATAAATTAGAAGAAACTAAAGTAATAAACGAACCACATTTAAAACTAAATTAAAACAACTAAAAATGTATTATATTGAGTAAAAAAGATATTAGCGATATTTTTTCATAACCAATCTATGAAAGAGATTCTTATGACACAATTCAAGTGAGCATAAAAACAAATTTTGTTTATTTTATATAATTTTTTAACAGATATAAAAAATAATAATATTTTCTTCACTTATTTAAAACAACATAATAAACAAAAAATATTCCCCCAAACAAATAAATTCAACACTTATACTACATGGCTCATTGAAACAGTTACATCCAACAACTCTCGCATTACAATTTTACAATATAAAAGATTGCCCTAACTATTCTGATGAAGATTTTTCTTTTGGTTTTGTGCTTCTCGAACTTAAATAAATCTACACACATGCCACCATCCTACATAATTGACAATATCATGTCACTGTGGCAGAGGATATATGGCTCCATATGATGACACAAAATACATTCTGCCATCTACAAATTTGACTGTATCACACACAATTTTCTTTTTTTGTCTCATAACATCTGTATGTCAATTGAACTGACTGATATATATGCATATAGACATAACAGATATATATGTGTAATGTAATACATGATATGTGCGAATCCAGACACACTCTCCATCTGTTTTTATATTTTCTCAATATAATATATCTCTCCTTTTTTCTTCTGAAAAAAAAAATATGTGTATCCTTATCCCACAAATAACCAATTATTAATAATCGACAAAACTTAAATAAAAATTTAAGTAGAGTTTTTACTCAAAATTAAAACTTTCTATAAAGTTGGCGCGTTCAATCTATCTAATCGCAGATGCAATGAAAAATGGTAAACCGTTTGAAAGAAATATAGATGATGTGGATTTGGAAGGGTCCACTTCCATAGGTTTATTATCACGCTTACTAGAAAAAATTACGTCTTGATTTATATAAAATTTGATTTATGTAAATCAAATTTTATATATGATAAAACAGTTTTTAATTAAAAATCACATTTTTTTATTTATAATTTTAATTTTGTCAATTATTTATTTAGAATGGTTCAATTTTTTTTTTCATTGATAATGATTTCGACTTTAAACGAAAACATAAAGTTAACTACATCTCTTATTGCCCCCACTAGGAGAATTTGTGTCACAAAGGTCGAGATCGGGAGATGAGATTCATAAAATCGGTTTTATTTTTTTCCTTATTTTTGTTTTTTTTTTAAACAAAATTGAGTAGTAGTTATATTAAATTTGTGTTTGATCATTACAATCTAATTTTCAGTAGTGAGTCTTTGTAAAAAAATCTCCTAAACCCATTATATAACTTGTTTTCAAAACCCATACATAGCAGTTACTGGATCAAAACTATGATACAAGGAGACCAAAAAACAAAATTAAAGTCATAACTAGCTCAACTTAGTCATCATTTGGATCTAGCTGATCCAAATCAAAATTCTCTTCTCAGGAGGCAACGATGCAGGGAAGGTGGCAGAATTGTCTTCATTCCTTATCTTCATATCCACATATAATGCTTAGAGAGCATCCAATTCATCCTCTATTTTTGACATTTGTTGTTGAAGAACCAATAACTTTGTTAGATTGTTCCACATGGAATTTGTATAATTGGCAATACTTAGCATGCAAATCATAATCTGCCATCTTCATGTCCTCGTGGATTTTCATGCAATGAGAAAAGTGACTAGGAGCAGAAGACACACCCATACTTGTTTCAGAGTCCATTGTACCAATCACCCAAAGTCTAGGACGGAAGATAAAAAGGAAGGACAAGAGCCAACAACCAAGGAATAAAGATCTCCTAGGGAACAAAATAGGAAAATTGTCTATCACCCTTGGCTTATCAGAAACACTACCTTCAACAGGACAAACCGACAAGAACATGATGATGCTAGAAACCCAATCCCATGTTTCCCGCTACCAGGGATGATTGGGAATATTTCCATTGTGAAAAAGGAGAATGGATTGGGTGGGTGTATCAGGCAACACAATGGAAGACCAACTATAGGGAGAATTCATAGGAAGGTCGAGAGCCTAACAAGAGAAATTAACACCAAGAAATCAGAGAGAGAGTGTAATTGACCAGTTTTTCACCCAATTTCCACCACAATCGCATTCACCTATACTCCATTGCATTTGCATCCACCACCTTTCTGCTACCTTTTGCCTTAATATGCAATTTACCTCTATCTATTATGCATTTAATTAGATTTCCGTGCTTAACCACACTTGCAAGTACAAACCTTCATCATGAAATTGAAGTTTCCAATAACAAAATGTCCCATTCATCATGCCAGAACTAACCCCTTCAATGATGTTTGCCAGGCTTGGTCATCTAATCATGTGGAATTTTAAACACACTCCAAGCTTGCACACTAATACCCTGAAACAATAATTGCAGCAGAAGGACGCCAAGATATGCAGTGGCGGTCACGAGAAGAGAAATTAAGGAATGAAACCCAATGTAACCAACTGCATGCTTTTGTAAGCTCCCGATGGGAGGCCACCTTCCCACAGAGGGTGACTAACAGCCACTAGCCTCTGCAAATTTCAAGATTACTCTTAATTAATGAGGTAATGATGGTAGGATATGGGGAGGAGAGTGAGAAAATATGAGAAGACAATCGATGGGGGGAGGAAATAATGCAAATCCAAGGTGCACCAAGGGAGAGAAAATGAGTTGAGGGGGATGGGGGACTTAGGCTCTAAGGGTGAGGGGGAGGGATTAGAATAACCAAGGGGATACATAAGGGAGATTAGGGAATAAAATGAGTGTCCACTTGTCCATTAAGTTCCAAATAACCTTCACATAACATGCAGGCTTTGTTGGATATAGCACCAACATCAGAGTTAAGGGTGCAAAGAATATTATAAAGAGAGAAGGAAGAGAATGGTCCTAAGATGTGTTTAACGCGATGGAATAA
Organism: Pinus taeda; assembly: GCA_000404065.3. NCBI lineage: Eukaryota > Viridiplantae > Streptophyta > Pinopsida > Pinales > Pinaceae > Pinus > Pinus taeda. Next base: position 547,712 of record APFE030375490.1, on the reverse strand, counting down.
AAGATTCAAAGTGTTGTCTTTTAGTGGTTGATTTATTTCCAAATAATAGATAACCAAAAAGGAATCTCCCAAAATGTATACCTCCTAGATCCCTCGCTTTTTAGCGACAATCAAGCTCATATACAACCCATAGAGTTCCTCTTGGTTATTTGATTTAGATCCCAATCTCTAGAAAAATCGATCTAATATTATTCCATCAAGATTTCACAATATCCCTACCGCTCCTCCGACCCCTTATTTTTATTTTCCAATCTAACTTAAAAAAATATTTTAATATATATTTTAATTAAATATGATAATATATTATATTATATTTTTAATAACTATTTATTAATTATAATTATAATTTTATCAAATATTTATTAAAATTGTTTAAATTTTATACTAATTAATTATTTTATTATATTAAATAAGAATATAAAATTAATCTAATTTTTCCCGACTTTTCCTAAATTGTAAAATTCCATTCAAATAATTTTTTTCCTTCTCGGCCTAAACTAAACAAAACAAACGTAAAAAAATATTTACATTAAAATCAAAATTGTATAAATAACTTTGTCACAAAATTTTAAAAATAAAACTTTACATTTACTATAGTATATAGGTGGCTTTGTCACATACCTCTAGAGATAGAGCACTACATTTAGCACTACATTTAGTACAACTTTTAGGTAGATTTTTTCCATGAAGAAAGATTTTTATTAAATCTTTCCTTTTCGTAGCCTAAGAAGACTATGCCTTAAGACATGAGGCGAGTACATGTTTCTTTTTAAAACCTACTTTACAATAGAATGGCAATGCTTTGTATTTCAGAAGTTATATTCATTTTAAATCTCATATATATATATATATATTTTATATATTATAAATTATAAATATTAAATTAATAAAGTTTTTAATATATATGATGAAGCCATAAGATCAACTATTTAATTGGTTAATACTCTTTACTAAAAATTTATCATCTACTCATTTTGGTAACTAACTTTACGCTCAAAAAACCTTATACTAAGAAATATCCATTGTGTACTTTATAAAGATTCTCAACACTTTTATCAATTTTGTATCTATTTGGGTGTCAGATTTTAAATTATTGATGAAATAAAAAATACTATTGGTAAATAATATGTTTTTTACTTAGTAGTTTATTGACTCCAAAATATCTATAAATTAAAATGTCAATGAATTTAATTATTAATAATTGTAATATATTAATTGAAGTATATACCTTGCAACATTTTTAAGTTAAATTTGAAAACCAAATCTTACTAATATATCATGATAACTCATTATAACACAATTTAATTTATGATGTAATGGGTTAAGTCATGATTATGTCATAATAACAATATAAGAGATGTTTATATATAATGGGTTAAGTCATGATTATGTCATAATAACAATACGAGAGATGTTTATTATGTCAGGATACTTCATCTTCAAATATTAGAATGGTGGTTGTTAGGTTCCTTGCGGTTCATATCTATGCTCTTTGATATTTAGTATGCTTATGATCCATATGGAAGGTGGGGTAATGTATCATTACTTACATTATTTTTTTATACTTCTAAATACTTGCAAAAGAAATGTATATACTAAAGTATTACTTTTATGCAATCTCAAATGTGTATTAGGGGCTTATTTTGCTGGTGTAGGGTTTTGTTATAAAAAAATATTATAAATTTAACCCAAAAAAATTTGAAAAACAATGTAAAGGGTGGAGAGGATTGGGTGTTATCTCTTCCTTTTCCTTTTTTTCTTTTTATTTTCCCTATTCCATATTTTCTCTAGGGTTTTGTTATAAAAAATATTATAAATTTAACCCAAAAAAATTTGAAAAACAATGTAAAGGGTGGAGAGGATTGGGTGTTATCTCTTCCTTTTCCTTTTTTCTTTTTATTTTCCCTATTCCATATTTTCTCTAGTTATTCCTTCTTCCCCTCACTTTGTCTTCTTCTCTTCCTTTATAATTCTCTCTCTCCTCCTATTAATTTAGGTAACAATGGTATGTTCTATGCATCAACACAATTTATTTCAATATTCCTTATCAATTCAATGATAATTTCCAATTATATTAAGTAGCAGTCACATTAACTTAAACACATTGACATTAAACACATATAGAACATAAAAACATGTGCATAAGACAAGCCAAGACTAGAGGACACAAGATGTGGCAGATGCTAGGGAAAAATCCCAATGTGAAGAAACCATTGGATCAGATCTTCTTATTATTCTTCAATAGTTCAACAGAGAGAGAGAGAGAGAGTAGAAATATCAAATTAACTTTCCAAAAATAGTCCTATCAAATCATTAGTCAACAACAGTCAATCGCAACCCTAACCAAAAATTCAATGGTGGTCAAAGCAGCTCCAAAATGTCCTCCAGGTAGCTCAGTAAACAACAGATAAATTCAACCTTCTAAGAGGGTCTAAGTTAGCCCAAAAACAGTTCGGTCAACCTAGTCAAACACTCCTGTAATGTATGTGGTCAAAGGCTAAACTCAAACTAGTCAAACTATCCCAATCACCTCGAAAATTATGCCAATCAATGTGGCCTTCAAAATTGAAATTCTTCCCTCTATAACAAAGTCAACGCTAGTCAACACTGTCCTATTTCCTGAAATTTTCGGCCTCCAAAACAATCCTAAAATTCGTCCTCCTTTCACCCGTGCGGAGTAGACAAGGCCGCCTCCAATCTATACGAACCAATCAAGAGAGGAGAGAGAGAGATGTGCGATGGGATGAGTGATCTCCAAATGAGGAGAGATGTCACTCCTATTTATACACTTCATTGAGGGTGAGGAGACACATCTATTGGGCTTATGAGCGTACATTTGATTGAGGTCGGCCTTGATAATTTGTGCATGAGAGAGAATAAATTCAAAATTTCATTTCTACTTGTTCGAATGAGATGATATTTATATAAAAAATGGAACTCTCTAAAAGAGAAATCCAATGAAATAATCATCTCCATCATGTGAGTTGTCCTAAGGTGGAATTTGGCCCTGGCTTCCAATTTTAAGACTCCCTCTCAACTAGGGAGAATTCCACCTGCCAATCCTTCATCATGCCATCCTGTCATCCTGTACCATCCCTATCATCAATTCCATGCTCTTCTTTTCTCTATTAAACAATGAAGTAACAATGCAGAAGAAGTGGTTGAGAGTGAGTCATAAAATCATACTGCTCTCCACTGACAAATGTCATTCCTTGATCCCAGATCAAGTTGTTGAACACCATGCATCCTAGTCATAAGGAGTACAACAGTACACAATGCGTCCATCGGTAGTGCTATGGTCCCTAACAATCTTTTCCCAATTCATTGGCCAAATGAGAGGTACTTCCCATGAGTCCCAAAATCCATGGGTAGGATGTGTATTGGAGCATTAGCAGGAGAAGGCCCAACCACTCATCCTGCTCATATGCCATAGGAGAAGGTGAAAAACTCATCTTGCTCATATTACATAGGAGAAGGTGAACCACTCATCCTATGCACATGTAAATTGTAGTGGAAGGTGAACCACTCACCCTATATCTAGCGCACTACTAGGGGAAGGTGAACCACTCACCCCATGGTCACTCATAGCTCCAAGAAGTACCCCAAGCCCCTAGGAGATCCAAGAGCTTTGTGTCCAACTCATACGAGACCCTCATAGGAGGGTCATTCCATGACTCCAAGTCTCTCTCGGAAGGTTAAGAATTTTACCTGCCCCAAAGGATTTGTGAGAATGTTTGTGACCTGCTCATTTGTTCTAATGTGTTGGAGCCTTATTGCTCCCTGTTGTACCATATCCTAGATAAAGTGGTACCTGATATCAATGTGCTTGGAGCAGTCATGAAACACATGATTCTCTGATAGGAAAATCTCACTCTGGTTGTCGTAGAATATCATAGGGGTATCCAACACGTTCTCAAATAGATCACTGAAGAGCTTCCTCAACCAAACAACTTCACAACAACTCATACTCACATCAATGTATTAAGCCTCGATGGTGCTTAGTGCAATCGATTTATGCTTTCTGGTCATCCAAGATATTGAAGCAAACCCCAAAGAAGAAACACACATACGTCATCTTACGATCCACCACACTTCCAACCCAGTCAGCATCTAAATATCGATGTAGCCTCAAGTTTCTAGCAGTGTATCTCAGTCCATAATGGATTGTGCCCCAGAGATATCTCAAGATATTCTTAGCAGCAATCTAGTGAATGTGATGAGGTTTGACCATAAATTGATTCAACTTGTTCACAATGAAGCATATGTCAAAACGAGAGTTGACCAAGAACATCGGGGCCCCCACAAGTTGGCGATACTCATAAGGGGTTGCTAATTCGAGCCCAGCAACACTTCCACATAACTTCTTAAAGTTGAGTTCCATCGGAGTAGTCACAAATTTGCAATCCACCTTTCCACATCTCTCAAGTAGCTTCACAATGTATTTTCCTTGAGAAAGGAAATTCTCACCTGGATTTTGCCAGAACTCCAGCCTTATGAAGTAATGCATCAGTCCTAGGTCCTTCATCTCGAATTCAGAATCCAACTCCCTCTTGCGTTGATGAATGAGAGGGTCATTACCTTTCAAAAATAAATAATCCAGATAAAGGAGTAGAATGCGAGGCATGTCCTTTTCAACCTTGAAGTATGGGTTTGGGTCAGCATTGCTCCTTGTAAATCCTAGCTCGATAAGATAGTTATCAATCCTCTCATACCAAGCCATATAGGCTTGATTCAACCCATAGAGGGATTTCTTCAACCTGCATACATGTGTCTCATGACCTTGAACTTCGAACCCCTCAGGTTGTTCCACATAGAATTACTCTTTAAGCGAACTATACAAGAAAGTAGTTTTGAAATCCATCTGGTGTAGGCTCCATCATTGCGAAGTGGAAAGGGTTATGATTGAACAGATGGTGGTATATTGGGCAACTGGTGCAAATATCTCATCATAGTCTACTCCTTCCTTTCTAGAGAAGCCTCAAGCAACAAATCTGGCCTTGAACTTCTCAACACTCCCATCAACTCCATGTTTGATCTTGTAGAGCCATTTTGAAGTGACCACTGACTTATTCTTAGGTCTAGGAACCACATCCCAGACATCATTCTTCATGATCAACTCATACTCCTCGTTCATTGCATCCTTCCAAACTTGGTGTTTCATGACTTCTTTGAATGTGGAAGGCTTAGATTGTACAATGGTACTCATGGCAGCTAAGTACACTTAGTACCTATTTGGCTTCTTGCTTTCACAAAATGTCCCCCTTGGTGCAATATGTTTCTCAACATATTCAAGAGTATATTTGAGCCACATAGATATTTTTCTTGAAGTAGAGGCCTCACTAAGAGGTGGATCAATGGGATCCACCGGACCTTCAACATTGGGCATTGGTTCATCAGATGAAGGTTCATCCTGCTTTTTTGCATCGACATCATTATTGCCCTTCTAGGGATAAGAAGATCTCAGATCTTTCTAAGATCAGAATCTTTATCGAAAGTGACATCATGACATAATTCCACTTCCCTTTGACTAGGCACATAGATTCTATATGCCTTCAAAGTTTCATTATAGCCCACAAATGTTCCTTTCTTCCTAGATGCATCTAGTTTGTTTCTTTTCCCTTTTGGAACATGAAAATATACAGGACAACCAAAAGTTCTAAAATGAGAAACATCAAGTTTCTTACCAGTGAAAACTTATTCAGGTGCCTAGAAGTCTAATGCTTGATGTGGGCATCTATTTTGAACATATACAATGGTGTTGGAAGAATCTCCCCATAAGAACTTCGATAGACCTTGGTCATGAAGCATAACATTGGTGGTTTCTATGATAGTATGATTCTCCCTTTCGGAAACACCATTTTTTTTAGGAGTATATGAAGCAATGGTCTCCCTCTTAATGCTAGCTTCTATATAATAGTATTTGAATTCAATTGAATCATATTCGGTCCCATTGTCGGCCCTCAAAAGTTTAAACTTATTCCCTATTTGATTCTCGACCAAGGCTTTGAAAGAGAGAAACCATTTGAACACTTCATCATTCTTCTTTAAGAAATAGATCCATGTTTTGTGGGAGAAGTCATCCACAAAAATAACATAGTACAAATATCCACCCAAATATGTCATGAGAAACATACCTAATATATTAGAATGAACCAATTGAAGAATAATGGTGGTTTGAGTTTCACTTGAGGGGAATGGTTCTCTTGTATGTTTTCTAGCTTCAAAACCTTCAAAAACACCTTCATGATCTAAGTTGAATTCGGGCATACTTGTGACCATCTTTCTTACATCAGGTAAGGCTTTGAAATGAAGGTGAGAAAATATCTAGTGCCATAATTCAAATTGAAGAGAAGTATCACAAGTCATTTCTCCCAACATACTTCCTCCAACCTGATAGAGACCCTCAACCCTGAATCCAAGAGTGAATGCATTTCTTGGGTTCCTTTTCCAAACACAAACCTTCCCATCAATGAATGAAACCTTGAAACCTTTATCTTCCATCGCAAAAATAGAGACCAAGTCCTTTTTTAGGTCAGGTACATATAGTACTTATTGTAAATGAAGAGTTTGACCTTGATTTAAGTGGAGAGTAACGGTCCCGATTCCTTTTACAGGATAAGTGGAATTATCCCCAAGTGTAATCTCCATATTCATCTTCTTTTCAATCAAGTTAGAGAGAGATTATTTGTACCCTATGAAGTGCCTTGAGGCACCACTATCAATCAACCAATGATCCATTGTATCCAAAGGAGAGGCAATGGTGAGGGAAGAAATAAGATAAAATTATTTTTTCTTTACAACAATAACTTCTTCATACTTGGAGTTTCTCGATTTATTGGGAGGACAACCATTTCCATTTCGAGTAGTGAGAGGATTCCTCTTTCCTTTTTTATTGAACCTATTGTTCCTTTGATTTCCATTACCCTTGAAGTTGATGTTATGGTTGTCATCATCTCTTGGAGTATCCTTTTTGTGAGGACATTCTCTAGTGAAGTGGCCAACCTTGTTGCAATTGAATCATCTTCCTTTTCTTCCTTCTTTGAATCCCAACTTGAACCCTTCTCCTTGATTCCTTGGACCAACATTGTTCCTCCTCTTAGCATGAGCGAAGAAGGCGGTAGGATTGTTTCCATTTGAGGAATTTTCTCTTTCGATCATCCTTATTTCTTCTTGAGTGCATCCAAACAATAATTCATCAAATCCCAGAATCCTGCCATTATTGAAGATGGTAGTTTTGAACACCTCCCATTCTCTTGTAAGGAATCCAAGTGAAATAAGAGTGAGCTCCCTGTCAGATCTCCCTGTCACCACTAACATCTCTAATAGATAGGAGATCATTCTTGATCTCGGTAATCCTCATGAAGTAGGATCGGATGGATTCTCCTCTATCCATCTTGATGTCTTTCAACCTATTCTTGAGAAAGAGAACTTGATTTCAATTATTTACTTTGAACATCCCAACCAACTTGTCATACATCTCCTTAGATGTTTCCAAATTAGAAATATAGGCAACCAAAGGCTTGTGAATAGAATCAAGAATAATATTCTTAGCTTTAACCTCACCTTTCTTATACTTTCTTTGTGCAGCTGCAGATGCATTTGAAGGAGGCACCACTATTATTCCTTTGACATGGTCCATGGCATCATTTTATTCCAATGTCAAATCTAGAGTCATCTTCCATGCATGATAGTCATATTTTTCCTTAAGCGTGTCCTCACATTTGTAGAAAGATGTAGTTGTCATTGGGACTAGTTCCAAGTCCTTGTCCAACAACTTCCCTTAGTGATTACTTTTCCTCACTCTTTCTTGGGCTTTGTCTTCACCTGAGCTCTGATACCATGTTAATTTAGGTAACAATGGTATTTTCTATGCTTTAGCATAATTTACTTAAATGTTCCTTGTTAGCCCAATGACAATTTCCAATTATATTCAGTAGCAATCACATTAAATTAAACACATCGATAGTAAATGCAGATAGAACATAAAAACATGTGCAGAAGACAAGCCCAAACAAGAGGACACAAGATGTGGTGGATGCCAGTGAAAAACCCCAATGTGGGGAAACCCTTTGATCAAATCTTCTTATTATTATTCAATAGTTCAGTAGAGATAAGTAGTACACATCAAATTAACTTTCCCAAAACAGTACAGTCAAATCAGCAGTCACCAATAGTCAACTGAAACCCTAACCAGGAAAGTCAATGGTGGTCAAATAAGCGCCAAAATGTCCTCCAAGCAATTCAGTAAAGAAAAGATAAATTAAGCCTTCCAAGAGGGTCAAAGTCAGCCCAAAAACAGTTTGTTCAACCCAATCAATCACTGTAACTTGTAATTTCTGAAGTCAAAGGCTGAAGTCAATGCTGAAGTAAAACCAGTCAAACTATCCCAATCACCTCGAAAATTTTGCGAATCAATGCACCCTTCAAAAGTTGAAATTATTCCCTCTAGAAAAAAGTCAATGCTATATTTTTTCCTAAAATTTTCGGCCTCCAAAGCAGTCCTAAAATTCATCCTCCTTTCACACATGCGAAGTAGAGAAGGCTACCTCCAAGATGTATGAACCAATAAAGAGAGGAGAGAGAGATGCGTGTGATGAGATGAGTGATGTCGTGATGAGGAGAGAGGCCAATCCTATTTATAAAATTTGTTGAGGGTGAGGAGGAACATCTATTGGGCTTATTAGCTTACATTTAACTGAGGCTAACCTTGAAAATTTGTGCATGAGAGAGAATAAATTCAAAATTCCATTTTTGTTTGTTAGAATGAGATGACCGTTATATCAAAATTTGACCACTCGAAAAGAGGAATCCAATGAAATAATCATCTCCATCATATGATATGTGCTAAGGTGTAATTTTTCCTTAGTTTCCAATTTTAATACCTCCTGTTCCTCGTCCTTCATTGTTCTTTGTCTGCACCTCCTACTCCTACTCCTTTTCTCCCTATTCTTCCTTTTCTACTTCCTTACTGTTCCACTTTTTGTCCAAATATTTTTTTCTCTTTCATTTCCCCCCAATTCCTCCTTCCTCTTCCACTTTGTCATCTCATTCTTTATATTTCTTCTTAATATTCCTACTTCTTCTTCTCCTTCTATTGTTTTTTAACTCCTACTTCCTCCTCTTATTCCCCCTACTCCTACTCTTGTCCCCCTGCCTCTTCCTTTTCTTACTCTTTGCATCCCTCTTCTTCAATTTCTTCATATTCTTCTCCCCTTCTTCATATTTTTTGTCAAATCCTTATTCCTCTTCCATGTAGTCTCCTTCTCCTCCTTCCTTGTTCTTATCTTCATATTCTTTTTTCATTCCAGCTCCTTCCCCATGTTATTTCCCTTTGATCTCCCCCTCTTCCTTTTCTTCCTCCCATTCTTCCTCTTCCTCTTTTTCTATCCCTCCTAGTCCTTTGCTTTTTCTTCCTCTTCTTTCATCTTCTTTTCTTCCATACTCACTTTACTCCTATCTTCTTTCTTCACCTCCTTTTCCCCTGTTCACCCAAGGCTATATTTTCACTAAGTCTCTAATTTTGTAAGTACCTTGTTATCATGCCATTGTATTATATTTATAGATATGATTTTGGGTGGATTTGAATTTGGAATTTATGATCATAATTGCAAGAGAAAGATAGGGAAACCCTCTACAAAACTTGATATAAGGTTAGGTTTAAGGTTTTGGAACCCTCTTGAAATTTCCAATGATGCTTGTATAATTTTGTAGTAGAATCCTACTTGTTACTAATTCTCCATATTTGGAATATGGTAACCTAACACACTTGTTGTAGTGTCCCATTTTATTTGTCTACTATGATAGATTTTATGAAAGATTTACTAATTGTTTGAGGGCATCAATTTATTGATGACCCAACATTATGTTATTGTTTGATGATGAGGCTTGACATTTCATGATATGGATGAGAATATTAGATGTTGAATGGTGGTTATTATTACGGTGGTATTACGATAGCATGTTATGCATTAATTAGATGAAATGAATGATCATAATGCTATTTTTTTCAATGAATGAAATGATATAGACATATTTAATTGCAGTTATTACTAATAGTATGGCTAAGTATGACAGGGAACTATAGAGCATGTTGATATGAAATTGGATATTGGTTCAAATCAAGGACATTTATTATTTTGTAAAATATGTAGTTTTATTTATTAACATGATTATAAAAAGTATTGATGAATTGAATTAATGAATGTAGGCATATAGATTGTGCTTTCTAATTGATCCACACATGGGTGAAGGGGTTTGTATGAATATTAACTAAGGTTTAGGAGAGGTGGTGTAGCATCCATGTTCCCACCTGATAGCATTCCAATTGTGGCCTAAGTTGAAATGTTGTAATAGTTTTGCCTTGATGTTGCAAGATCATGTGAGGGTAGATCATGTCTTTGTTCATTCATGAGGACCAACTAAGTGGTGCAAAATAAGGTGAAAAAAATTATTCCTTAGTAGCCATTTGTCCATGAACAAGGGAATATTGAGAGTTAACCGTTGTCTTCACTATTGTGTCATTTCCCCCCCACCTCCCCCCTTGTTATGCAACCAACTCACAAAATAGAAGAAGAGATAGATAAACAACTTCAAAATAAGACTCTTCAAGGGAAAAACCTCCTTTACATTACACAAATGAATAATTCTTGGATGATTCAAATGAAAAAGCCTCCTTTATATATATAGGAGTCTAAGGGGTCACAATATAATCAGAGACGACATAACAATAGTAATGTAAGGGCACAACAATAATAGTAGTGGGCTTCTATGGGGCACAACAATAACAATAAGGGGGATACACTAATAACAATGAGGGAATACACTATTATTATAGGGACCTAACATGCCCCCCTCCTTCAAAAAAGTGTAGTCCTCAATGCTTGAGTAGTTTTGGATGCTTCTGTATAAAATTCTCATCCTCCCATGTGGAATATTCCACGGGTAAGTTCTTCCACTTGATGAGATACTCTGAAATTGATCGATTCTGTAGTTGTCGAGTTCTTGTTTTCGTGACTGCTTCAGGTTCCAATATGATTTTTCCTTCTTCATTAAGTTCTGGCAATATTTTTTGAACTGGGAGCTTGTCACCTATAACCTTCTTTAAGCATGAAACATGGAAAACTTGGTGCACACGGGAAGATGCAAGAAGCTCCAATTTGCATACCTTAATACCAATCTTTTGCAACACCTTGTAAGGACCATAATACTTTGGTGATAATTTATTATCATTTTTAGCTTGCTTGAGGGACATTTGTTTGTATGGTTGTAGCCATACAAATACCCAGTCACCTACATCAAAACTTCTTTCATTGTGATGTTGGTATGCTTGTTGTTTCATTCTATTATGTGCCAAAGTGAGGTTATCCTTTAAGATTTGGAGAACTTATTGTTGATTCTTGATGTGATCTTCCACTGCTTGAACCTTAGAATTTTCTCTTAAAGATGATGTGACAGATGGTGGACAATATCCATGAAGTTCCATAAATGGGGTCATTTTTGCTGCAGTATGGAAGGAAATGTTGGCAATACTACATGCACTTAAGAAATGAATCCGACCATATATTGTAATGCATTGGCAAGAATTACCACTCCTCAAACTCTCAAGGCAGAAGGATATATCAAGAAGAAAAAGGTAATAATGTTGATTGATTTAGGTAGTACCCATAATTTTATTCATTGTAAGATAGCCAAGGAATTGAATTGATTCCTACCAGCACCAGCGTGTCAAGTGATGGTTGAAAATGGAGGAACTATAAATTACCAAATACCAAATGTTATGCAACCAACTCACAAAATAGAAGAAGAGATAGATAAACGACTTCAAAATAAGCCTCTTCGAAGGGGAAACCTCCTTTACATTACACAAATGAATAATTCTTGGATGATTCAAATGAAAAAACTTCCTTTCTATATATAGGAGTCTAAAGGGTCACAATATAATCAGAGCTAACATAACAATAATAATGCAAGGGCACAAAAATAACAATAGTGGGATTCGATGGGAAACAACAATAACAATAAGGGGGCTACTCTAATAAAAATTAGGGAATACACTAGTATTAAGGGACCTAACACCCCCCCGAAAAAAAATAAAAAAATAATAATGAAAGAATAGGGCACTTGAAGAAGATATAAAAGACAACAAGAGGTGAAAACAAGAAACAAAGATATGGATAATCGGTAACCAATGCACATGTGTATATGGATGACACATTTTTTTCCAAGGAAATAATTGGGAAGATCTACTTAAAGGGATCACATCCCGACAACTTATTAGCAAAGCCTCACCCCAAGGGCATGGGGAGAATTAATCCCATGAACTCCCATTAACGAGGTGCTTTTGGTGATGGGAACTCGACCAATTGAACTAACCCTTGAGGCTATATAGATGACACATTTAATGATGAACTACAAATAATTTAATAATTAGTAAATTATAATTTTACATGAAAGAAACATGTATAAGCCGAAATTATCATACATGAAGGAAATAGATGAGAGAACACATTTATCATACATCCCACTATTGGATGGATTTCATAATGAGTAAGATGGATGTTATAATGACTATATAACATTTGTTGTTGAATTTATAACTCTGGTCAATGCTATTGAGAGTTTGGTCGGGAGGACTTATAATATAGAAAACTACCTTCCACATTTTGCTAGTGATATTATTTTCCTTCCTACACTTCTATTGTAACTCAAGCGTTCTGGAGAAAGAAGAGTACTTAATGAATGAGTATGGAGGTCAATCATCAACAATTGAAAAGTTGACCATGAGGATTTGGTAATTCGAAAAAAATAGAATTAGTAACCAGAAGTGTGATTTTTAATTTATATTTCCAATATGTTATTAAAGATAAGTGTATTATGTATTATATGCTTCTATGTTTTTGTTTACATACGTTATTTACCTTTGAATCAATCTCTAGGTGCATTTAAATGTTTTTGAAAATAAAACTATATCGTTAGAAATTAGCTTATATTGACAATATTTGATATGGTCATGCCTTCCATTATATTTCTTCTTTCTTTGAATTTTATATTTATCTCTTTCAAATGCGACTATTGTTGGATTTAGGTGATTAAACCTTTGTCATAATTATCATAATTTCAATGTGTTGTATTATGTTGTAATCTTAAACTCGGTTTGTAGCTTTTTCATTACATCATTGTATTATTATAGTAATATCAACGCTAGTGAAAAGCAATTACAAGCGTTGACAATGTTCAAATTACAAACATTGAAAATGATCAAATTGAGTCTTTTATATTGTCATTGTATGTGCTTTTAGAGTCCGGTGGTAATAATTTTGTTGATAGACATTTTTCTCATGGGAAGTTAGTAAATTAATGTAATTTCAACTTAATTTTTCGGTTGTAGTTATAAATGAAATAAGTTTGTATATTCTTAGTGTTTTTTATGTTAATGAATGAAAATTGAGATATTAATTAGTATGTACTTTTAAATCTATGCTTACTTTTTCATATTTATATAATACATTTTTGAAATTACTATGAAATTACCAAATGGAAAATGACATTTTGTGAATATATATGCTTATAAAACGAACAATTGTGTTAGAAGTATTAATTTTAAATGAGGAAAATGATGATGATCAATCAAAATCAACCACATTTACTAATGTTGTTGTGCTAATTTATAAATTGTTGTTTAAGTAGTATTTACTTTAAAATATTTTTTTATTTTTATTTTGTTGAAAAAATAAATGTAGAATCTCTCACCAACCTTTCTAATATCAATAGGTATGCTAATTCCATATTCATCTTAGAACTTATCACTATGTTTTACTAATTTCTCATATCCTCTTTTTCTTATTTTCTAGTTTATGTGAGTCCTGAGATGGTTGGTACAACTAACATGTGGCTAGTTGTGACCTAGGGGCATCTAAGCTATCAAAACCACCCAGTGATCGCACCCATTCTAGGTGTTACCGGTCATTTTGTCACATCCACTCAAAAAGCCTGAAAAATGGATCAATCAACATCCTTGAACACTTTGCCATTATCCTTTTGTAAAGCCCTAAGCATCACATCTCCAAAAAGTATGAGTCTTTGGGTCAATCAACTCAAAAATTATGTTTTTAGCCCCAACGTACCCTGCATTCTTATCCACCTGCATTAGTTGCAAGTTTCATAACTAAGCATCTGCATTGATTGACACAGGTTGCTCTAGTCTGCAGGTGCATTGATTCTAGAATTTCGAGAAAAAAAATTGAATCTTGTCCTTCTAGAAGATATTAAGGTGGTTTTAACCATTTACCATGGATAGAGATCTCGAATTCTTATCTAATCCTATCTTGAAGACCTTATCTCTTATTCCTTGAACTTATCCTCTCTCATATGTGGATCTCAAGCCTAGGTTGGTAAATCCTAAACTACCACTTTCACCCTATAAATTAACTGCCTCCCATATAGTCTGGGTTGGCTTTTGGAGATTTCTAGTGCCCTCATGTTGTTTCTTTGAGCTTAAGGAGTAATTATCCATTTATTCATTAGGGTTGAGTGCGAAGGTTTGCTTTGAATAAAATTTAACAAGAGAGCATTAATTGTTTACCAAGATTTACTGAGAAGAAAAATTAAAACCAACAACAAACACATTCAAACATACTGCACAAAGTATTTTCCCTAGGAAAACCCCAACTCTGGGGAAGAACCCACCCTAATTAAATTTCATTAGCCTTGGCCAGAACCCTGGCCAACCAGGCCAAGTGAGCCTTCACCACTCACCTCCTTGACCTACATTACAATGCAATATTTCTAGCCTTTTATAGGCTCCATTACATGCAATACCATGGCTAGAAAACCATGGGTACAAACTACCACATGCCCCAAAACTACCCCTATTTAGCCTAGTCAACCTTACTCTAACCCCAAGTTAATTTACCTAACATTCCCCCCTTAAACTTGACTTGGGGTTCCTTGACTAAATCCAACCAACCTTGCCAAGTGAGTCAACCCAGCCTTGATCTCTCAGGCCCTTACCCCCCTCAAATTTTTTACTCGGGGTATTTGTTAACCCGATATCCCACCTATCACTCAGGTCTAACCCTTACTTTGCGAGTGATTACCTAGGGGTATGCATGCCATATGCCCATTTACATGAAAAAATTTGACTCCATCATAATAAT
>APFE030375490.1:453811-532163 GCA_000404065.3 Pinus taeda | reverse complement strand
TTGTCTAGTGGTTAAACCACCATTCTCACACTCAACCCTTTCCACTCTAGATCCAATATTTGATCTTTGTAGCTAATGCCATCCTATCACAGCTGACTACTCTTTCCTTCTCTTCCTCATTTGTTTGAATGATCACCTGCTCGACATTATACGTTATGCTACGTTTTGAGTTCTTAACCCTTCCTTTTGAACGAGGATCTTACGATACCACATGTGCACACCATGGTTGGCTATAACAATCTTGCCATTTTTCGCGACATGGCTCTCACAAGCCTTGCATTCTTATTTTTGCCAAGCAAGGTGCAAGTGTCTATGTTGACTTCTAGGCCAGTTTCAACTATTCCTTAATGTTGACTTATGATGGATGCTCACAAGGCATAACTCTTGTTGTAGTTGAAAGGAAGATTCACAGATGAACCACGTTCTCATACCGTCCACCTCCCAAAGGATTGGGTATACAAAAGCACCCTACCATAACATTGTTGCACTCCTTCCGACCTTAACTTTTGATATTTCCATCGATTGACCAGGACCAACATCTCAACTTCAATATGAGAGTGTTTGTCTGAGCCTGCATGACCAACCACTTCCAAGTTTGAACTCGAGACAATATCTCCCCAGCTAAAATGAAATACCCCATGGAACCTGCAGATGGGCACCAATTGTGCCCTTATGGCAATCAAATATAGATGATTTATGTTCAATTGATGTAGTCAAGGTCTCCAGTTCACTAAAACACTATTCAATGCGTCACGATGTTTGGATCCTTTTCAAACTATAACAAGAAACCATCGATATTCTCTTTGAAATCCTCTTGTGGTGTAACCCTTATGTTACCCTATTGTAGATCCTTTTCACCAACTCGTGTGCCTCGCACACCCACTACATCCACTCTTATGTAGCTCTCATCCATGCCCATGCATTTTCCTTTTGCGGCCAAAATTGTGCCTCCACCAACGTCGCCAACTCCACAAGTCCTCGCTCACAAGTATGGGAGTGGTAGACATAGGCACTAAAACTGGCATAGCCTGCTGCCCATCGATGAATTACCTCACAGGATGGGCATATTGATATTATTGATTCCTAGCTTCCCTCTTTTTTGCAACAAAAATCATCCTTGAGGAACTACACCTCCACCTTGACATTTTCCAGCAGCCAAAAATGTTGAAAAATTTCCCTCACAACCTTTGATGCTATGCCATTTCTCATCCACACGTTATCACCAATGCATCCACTACAAAATCCTTGATGGTCACACAACGCTTTGCAGAAAGCTTCCACGCTTCACATCACTTGAGACTTCATTGCCTTGCTACTGTGATCCTTTTACCATGTAAAAGAATCCAGTAAATCCCTTCTTGATCTTAGATATGCATCGATACAACAAATCTTTCGAGCTTTATTTATTAGACCATAAACTTTTGGCTACAAAAGCGTCCCTTTGAAGTAAACTCTTGGCTCTAATACCAAATGAAGAAAATTTAACCAGAGAGCATTAATTGTTTACCAAGATTTACTGAGAAGAAAAATTAAAACCAACAAAAAACGCATTCAAACATAATGCACAAAGTATTTTCCCTATGAAAACCCAAACTCCAGGGAAAAACCCACCCTAATGAAATTTCATCAGCCTTGGCTAAAACCCTAGCCAACTAGGCTAAGTGAGCCTTCACCGCTCACATCCTTGACCTACATTACAATGAATCCTTTCGATCCTTTTATAGGCTCCATTACATGAAATACCATGGGCAGAAAACCATGGGTACACAATACCACGTGCCCAAAAACTACCCTTGTTTAACTTGGTCAACCTTGACTCTAACCCCAAGTCAATTTACATAACATGCTTTGTGGCAAGGAAGGATAAGACAATTGGGGATACATCTACAAAGTCAACTTATATATATGGTTGTAATTCTTTCATTTATTTATTAATATAAAAAGCATTATGTTTTCTTATACTTATGTCATGTTGATTCTTATGTATTTCAATGCCATGTTGACTCATTGACTAGAGACATTAGATTATGCTATGTGGATATTCTAGTTCCCTTGCTTTTTTTAGTCTTTGTTGTAGGTTCTACTTATAACGTGAGGAGCTAGAATTGGAGCTTACAAATGAGGAGAAGAGGAGGACTTGCTACAATTCTAGGTAGGTCTCTTTTCTGTATTCTAATCTCTCTAAGGAAAACATAGATCTTTTTTCTTGTCTATGGGAGTGAATTTTACATATAACACTGGGCCACACTAGCCCTTAGCATGGTTGGATTTTTCCCACTGAGTTTTGAACGAGTGACTTTTACACCATGAAGTTCCTTATCAAAACACCCCATCACCATTACTCTACACCCCGTGGACCATTCATATCCTCTTTTTCAAAGCATTTCTGTTAAATAAATTTTTTTTGAAGCACCCTTGTTTATACCATTTCATTTCATGGTCAATGCATTGATTATTGTTTAGTTGTCAATACCACACATAATTTAAATGTATTGATAGGATTTATTATAATCTACTAGAACCAAGGGTTTTACACCATTTTGATTTACCTTTATACTATTGGCTCTCCAAAATCTTAAAATAATTGAAATCCATAAAATAAATTTATATATTGTAAATGGGTCTTGTAGATTTTTTGAGATCTTTCAAAGATAAATGTGTGTACCATATTGGTTCCCAATAGAATGTCGAAAAAATGGAACATTACGTGTTAAAGGGAATTGAAACTATGTATTGAGGATTGTAGATAGCTATTCAATGGTAGATATCCTGTTAGTCTCATTATAAAAATAAAAACATATTTATATGGTCATTATTCTTAGGCAATATTGCACATCATCATTTTCCTTAATTTTCAGGTTTCTATTTCTCTAAGGAGTTAACCAATGTATTCTCTTTGAAACATTACTCACTTAAATTCAATATTGAACTTTGCTTTTTGTTTTATGGATTTTCATTTGATTAGATATTACCTAAATAGGTACTTCTATGAGCTTGTCCTTGGAGATTTTTGTCTCCATTTCATGTTATATCTATTATTTCATGTTATATCTACCTTTCTTCTTGCAGCTAGTCAATTGTTCCATGGGCCAATTTCATATCCCTTTACAAAAGGATGCAGTTTATTTCAATGGCTTTCAAAATATCGTAGAAGTAAGAGAAAAAATATTTCATCATATGTTATGTTATTAAAAAATATATTATATGAATTATTGTTGCATAATAATTAGTAATAACATTACAATATACTTATTTGTTGTGTATTTAGAACTTGCTCATAACTAGGAATTTAAATTTCCCTTTGTCTCGGTCTTATGATTTTTTATAAGAAAATAATTTTTGTAGTCTTTTGGATGCCTATATTGATTTGAATCTAATTGAAATTTGATATGACTAGCGCAGTTATATAATTCAAATGATTGGTAAACAATGATAGGTGCATCAAAATAATTATGTCATGATATATCTCACATTGTCAAAAAAAAGAAAAAAATCATAAAAACTAACTAAATTATAATTTTATTTTAAATTATTATTGGTTTTATTGTTATTAATTATATGAGTTAAATACATATATATTTAAAAAAAACATGTAAGAAGATTTGTATCATCTATTCACCCATTTTGTCTTGGACATTCTTATCTATAATATGTTTTTTTTAGAATACCATGGCTTTACTAATACCACAAGCCCAAAAAACCATAACTCATGTTCACATGCCACATGTCCACATGACATTTTTTTTTAATTAATCAATTTAATTGAAAGGGAATAAAGGAAAAAACTACTTTTGAGATAAATCTCAACCTTTAACATATGACTACTATTAACAACATTAATAAAATATTCCAAAGAGGTTAAATCCTTGCCATCCACCTAATAATTATTTATAACTAAATTAAAACTCTCGAAACCTATTCCAAAAGAGACTTATATGTATGTTAACATATTCTACATTTTATGTTGACCCCAATTTGACAAAAAACGTTTAAACGATAATGTAAATTTGTTACATCATCTAGTACTTTTAGGCTTTCAATGGTGCCTCAAGTGTTCTTTTAAAATCAGTTGGTTATTCTTTTGTATGGCATTGAGTGGTTTTGTCATTGTTACAAAAGTTGAATTTTAATTATATCATATGGTATTATTTTTTAGTTATAAATTAGTGGGCTATCTAATACAAGGAAAATTTTAAGGATGGAAAATTTTCTTGAAGTTTAAAAACATTGGCGAATCTCACTAATCCCTGATATGCAAACTATAAAATGTTTATTGATATTTGTAAAACTATTCAAATTTATAATGATTTTATATATAGCCTCTATATAATGTTGGCGATTTAATGTAAAATAACTTTATATTCTAAAATTTGGGCGAATCATCTTTTATAAAATTGGAAATTGGCGAATCTTTTTTGTGGAAAAATCATGGAAAATTAGCCCACTGGGAAATGAATCTTTGATGTTTTCACTATGGAAATCACTGTTATGATTTTGCTATTTATTGTAAAATAAATGCATTTATTTCTTGATACGATACTTTCCCTGTGTTACCAAAGTATTATTGATCCTTTGATCTTATTGGATAAGTAAAATATCTTTGAAACATGTTTGGTCTTAAGGTAATAGTGTTTCATGACACGATGTGCTGAGATGATAGCTTTAGCTTGATGAAAATGAACATTTTTTTAGGGACGCTACTCCGATACCACCAATATAGAGTCCTTATTAACGAATTAATAATGATACATGCAATTAGAGGCTCAAAAGTGTGAAAAAGGGATATACAATTTTTAGTTTCATCAACTAATTTTAAAGTCTAAGCTAAGCTAGTAACCAAATTGGTGTACAAGATCTCTTTGTGGTATGAGAATCCACTTTTGTGTAGTGATTTGACTATTAAAATCTATGGAGGTGTGCATATTTTCCTCCCCCTTGATTTGAACCTATGACCTCTTATAAGGAAGCACATGCTCTTAACCATTAAGCCCACTCTCACCCATCATTGGCTTATGTAATTGTGACTTTTACTCTTGAATCAATTTTCTGATGTTCTAGTTTTGAATAAATAAAAAGTTCAATGTTTTGATTTTACAAATGTGAACTTCTACTTTACTTTAACACTCTTGAATCCATCCATGTTGAAAATAGAAACAAGAAAATCCTAATTTAATTTTGTCCTTGAATTAAATTGTAATTCTAATTCTCATAGAAACTTGTAATAGTTAACTAAGTTAATTTGACTTAGTTGGCTCAGTTAATTCGAGTTGGGGGTCTATCTAGAGTCATGTAGAGTGGTTCCTAAAATTTAGGGGTCCAGGTTGAGTACTTTTGAGTTCTAATTATTTAATTCAGTTTAACTGAGTTAAATTTAATTAAAGTAGTTCCAAATGATGGAGGAATTAGTGGGTTGTAGCTTGTAGTAGTGGTGTGTAACTTGCAATAGTGGGGTGTAACTAACACTGATCAACTAGTAAAATGAAGATTCACTCATAATTAACTCATGCATGTCAGATCAGAGAAAGACCTAGTTGACATTGGAGTTTAGGGAAAATGTACTATCAATTGTAGAATCATCTGAATTGTACAGGTGGTGCATGCAATCATAGGAAGGCCTATGACAGATTGCGTAGTAATGGATGAGGACTTTCGCAATTAAATATGGGCTAATTCCCCAGGAAATGCACAAGGAAATATGAGCTTGGAAGGCAACATATTTTGGTAAGTATTGGCTGGAGTTGGTTTGTGAAGTAGTGAGATAGATTGAGATAGTGCAGAGGTTGCTCGGGCTTGAGAAAAGCGTCATAATCTTCTCATATTTTTTTATTAATGCAATATATAGATAGCAGGGGTTTTTAGTTGTGTCTTTCCCCAGAAAACTATTGTGTTATGTGTGATTGAATTCTCTTGCTTTTATGCTTTGTGATTTCATCGTTCGTTTATTTTTTCTCTTGATGAGTAGAGTAGATTCAAGTCAATTGTTTTATCATATTACAATTTGCAGTTTGAATCTACAAGGAATTTATACATGGTATAAGAGTTGAAATCACTATAGAAGAGGAGAATATGGGTTTGTCTTTTGCAAGAGAAATTCAATTTGTAGTATCATACTTCAAAGCTAGCAGGATGTTGTTCTATGGATTGAGGCTTGAATATGCCCTTGAGGATAGCTCAAACTATATTTCTTGGTGTTGGTGCACTAAGATGACCATTTAAATCAATCTTAATTCCTACATTACATTTTCAACTTGGGATTTGTCTGTTTATTTCAAGGATGTCGTCACTATCTGTGCAATAGAGATCAGAGGTTGTTACATAACTAAATGAGTCTAAGACTTCATCAAATCGTTGCAATGATGTATTAACAAATCCTTAATTCTCAAATTTCAATCAAATACAACTCAAAGAATAAATCTCAAAACATACTCAAACCATAAATCTAGGTCCAACCATAATTTATTTGCAAAGGAAATGAATTTCAAGCATGTGCACTAAAAGAAACCATATCTAATGGGCTATTGTCTGATCTAGTAGATGGAAATAAATAATACAACAATAGAACAACAAGTAACTACTTCAATCCTTAACATAAATTGGAAATAACATCAATCAATTATAACACTCAGCTTAATCTACGCAATTCATTAAAACAACAACATTTGGATGTGACATAGTTTCACCTATTCAACATATTAAAGTAACTACGTTTAAAAATCTATTTAAAATGCAAATGTAAACTGTAAAGAATAACTCGATTTTGTAAGAGAACAATAATAAATATTTGCAGAAAATAAAGAAATAATTACGACACAAAAGAGTAGTGAATCTTCTAGCGATCGGGCCCAAAGCCTCCAGAAGTTACTATTGATAAAGCTCAGAATGCGATTAAGAGAGAATATTTGTATTTCCCATTAATTGAAATAATAAAAGAACAAAATTACTGTAATGTTAAAATATGCTTTGTTTAATGCAAAGATACAATTACGGGTAAGTGTCCTGATCCTTTTCACCCATCGACATCATAGAGTCTAATGGAAACTAATGGATGAAAGCGAATATTGAGGATTAAGAGATCCTTAGGATTTGTGGCTAAATGATTGGATTTCTGTTTGTCGAATTAGCAATTTCTTTCCTATCTTTTGCTAGCCCACACAGCGAAGGAACGATTTTCTCTCCTAGTTTGGCGTTGCCATTCTATTGACTAGACAATAATTGTGCAATTTGGATTTCTTGTGCATAAAAGCAAGCAAAAGTTAGTCTTCTCGTGCTAAAAATATGCAATCTGTTACTGATTTATTTTACCTAACTTTCACAATCTTTTCTTCCAAATCCTTTCCAAGAATGAATACAAATACATAAAAAGTAAGTGATTTATCAAGTAATGTAAGGGTGAAAACATACCTTTTCTAGGACCCAACATACTCCCTTGCTTACCTTTTTGCATTTCCTCATCCAAGAAGATGATTAACATGTAATTTTGTTAAGGAGTAGGCAGGATAGGTCTCTTCTTTATATAACTGAAAACCATTTTTCTTTTTAAGCATTGCAAATGTTTGGCCCTCTTGGCATTCTGGAAATTCATACTCAAAATGATACCCAAAAGGCGGATACCAAATAATGAGGCTTCTATAATAGCAGCCTATCCATGTAGGGCCCATGCATAAAATAAGATTGATGTACTTAACGAAATGAGCAACAACAACTTTGAAATTCTGTAACTGAACGACTCTCTGATTTTAATGTTATTGGTGGAAGCTATCCACCTTTGTTTTGCAACAAGTAGGGCTTCTTATTTAATATCCCGGAAATATTCCACTCCTTATTTTATAGTGTCTTTATGGAGAGGACCTAAAGAGGCCACAACCTTCGGTTGCTCCATAAATCATTTATGTTGTATAAAAAGGTGTAAGGGTTGTGTAGGTTCTCCCCTAACCCAAAGATATATTTCATGCTCCCTTTTTTTGGAAAATGTTATATGCCTTAGCCCACTTGATTTGATTACAGGCAAAAGAAATGAAGGCTTGGAATTGAACATCTTCAATGAAGGGGCTAAGATTAGCATCCATTTCGTCTTCTAAGAAAACGTCGTGTAAGTATAATTACAAAGGAAACATGTCATCTTTTCATCCTTCTCCTTATAGCATTGAATAAAGTCTGTGGTCGATTTAAATTGGACTAGTTTACCGGCCTTGGTGACCTTAACCTTCAACAACAAATACCTCTCAAGCAAAAAAAATGTGTAATTTGTAGCAGGGGACCTACAAGACAAAGCATCTGAATAAATGGAGCAGACAATTTTAATTTTCTCCATAGCTTTCTGAAGCTAACACTGTAATTATTTTACTTTTTTCTACTCAGCTCTGAGACTAGCATAAGTCTCATCCTCTGTTGCAGTCAGCTCATCAAACTTATTCAATAAATCCTTATGTGTTTGCAGGGGTACCACTTCTCCTTGATATTGTGCTAGAGTATGTTGTGATTTTGCTAGTTCTTTCTACAACTTTCGGATAATGGTATCCTTTACCAAAGAAGTATACAAGGGTGTTTCTTCAGTTTGAACAACATTATCATAGGTTACCACTGAGTCAGTTTGAACAATTGTTTATGCTATATCGACTGTTCCCTGTGAAATGCGGCTGTTTGTTTGATAATTTTCTGGAAAATCTATTTGAAAAACAACATCCATAAAATCCACAGAAAGAGAAAAATATGTCTGAGTCTCCATCGAATAGGTGAAAATGTCTTCACTTTGAGTTTCGACGATTTCAGTATGATGCATTTTAGTTTTAATTCCAATTGAATTTATAGGGGTGTCTTCTTTTTGCATTCTAGTGGTTTGAAGGAGGTTTTCACTTTGAGTACCAATAATTTTCAATTCCACTTTGTTCATGCGAGCCTTGCTTGCTTCTTCCAACTATTTTCTCAATTGTTTGATATTTTTCTTCAATTTCTTATTCTCTTTACTCAATAGATTCATCCTCACACTATCTTCTTTCCTTTCCTTCTTAGTGAGGTGTTTGATTGGAGAAGAAACAGCCGTATTTGTTTTGGTCGAAAGAGGGGTTATATCGTTATTAGGATCACATTCCAATAAAACAGTATCTCCTGACGGAGCTTCCAGTTCAAGGCTTCTTTCTACATAAGTTTCTGGCTCAGGACTTCCATTTATAGTGGAAATTTGTCCCCTTGTTCCTGTGAATCCCCCATGTCTCCAAAGGACAGTAAACTTTTTGTATGACCATAACTACTAGCAGAGGCAGACTAGCTAGGGGCGCGGTTCTGATCTCGTGAGTGTCTAGATTGACTTTCCTCTTCAAAGAGCATCCCCAATTTTTCCAAAATGTGGGCCACCTCTTCTTCATCACCCTGTGGAAAAACATTTTGTGGACTTGTAGGGGTTGTATGAGATGGTCTTTCTTCTTCTGTTAATTCTGTAATATTCCGTTGTCAACTTATCCTCTTAGAACGTCTTCGTTTTGCCGGGTCATAAGCTAAAGCAGATGTTTTCCTTTTTCGTTCCCTCCTTGAGATTGTTACCTCGGAAGTTTGTTGTTCATTATCTGGTTCATCAACATTCTCTACAATTTGGTCAACAACTGCCCCTTCCTGTGCATTTCCTGGGTTTTCTTTTGATGAGGGTACAACAAAGTTTAAAAAATTATCCTAGGTTAGTTGTTGTTGGGCTAGTTCTCGAGTGATGATGAGCTTAATTAGACCATGATGGCTAATTGTAGCATGCAGGTTCTTAGCTTTCCTGACCAAACTAGAAACATAATGTAGTAAAGAGTTTAAAAAGAATGGAAAATTAACTACAATATTTTGCCTAAGTATTGCTAACAACTTAAGGTGTCTAGACCGTACCACGTCCTGTTGGCCATTGCAAGTGATATATTTTTGAACAATTATTGCCAATTCTCGCTATGGTTCCCTCAAAGACG
Source organism: Pinus taeda (assembly GCA_000404065.3). Lineage (NCBI taxonomy): Eukaryota > Viridiplantae > Streptophyta > Pinopsida > Pinales > Pinaceae > Pinus > Pinus taeda. Next base: position 522,225 of record APFE030375490.1, on the reverse strand, counting down.
TAGGATGAATTCCTTTTCCATTGCGTATTAATTCTTCACCTGAATCTTTGAATACTTCAACAAATTCATGCAATTGTACATGCTTCTAAGTCCATTTTATGCCTTTTATCGAAAGTCTTGAGACTTCGGCTATGAATGCTTCGAAAACTGCTATAGCTCTTATTTTTACGGTTGTGTGTCCATTCTGTAAGTTTTGCAAAATTCTAGTACAACATCACTGTGAAATCCCTGCAACTCGACTAGGTACTGTATGCGCTCGATGCATTTGAGAATTGCTCAGGCTTATTCCGTTAATTGCAATAGTGTGGTCTCGTTGTGAATGGCGTTGTCCCCCATGCTTGCTGTGCTCCTATAACAATTTCACTAATTTGCATGCAATAACCTTACTTCTATGGTTTTAGTGTTGAACAACAACGAAGAAGCCACATGCAAGAGTTTTGTTCATAATTTTTTTTTTTATATATAAATGCAATAATAATGACCAGTCAATCAGAAAAATATTTTATAAATGCAATACTAATTAAACGTCAAATCAGCAAGTCGTGGCACAGTTGGGTAATTATATCTTGTCAAATCATCATAGCGCATAACCTCCCCCCTCCAATAAGAAAAGGGCATCCTCATCCTTGGAGTATGGGAAAATAAGAAGTACACACGACATCATTAATATGGCATGAAGTTGACAGAGGAGTCCGATATGTGGAGTGAAGTGAAATAATTAACAGTCGTACGAGTGTTTATAGATGATCGAAAAGATAATAAAGCATGTAAATATTCATTATGAGAATTGATTTACATTTTTATGATTGATAAAGAGAAATATGACATGGCATGAAAATAATAATGACTGTTGGCATCAATTGCTTGGACGATGCTAAAGTGATTCATTCAATAGATTTTCAATGGTGATAACGTTTTTAAAAGTATAAACACTATTCAATGGTGGTTTCTCCTTTTGGATTAATTAAATAGGAAGTATTAGCATACTAAAGAATTGGAATTATAGAATAATACTCCAATACCATAGGCAGAGCCACTGCTGCCAGTGGGTGTCTATAGCCTCAACAGGGTTACCACTTAAACCCAAAAATGAGCCATTATCCTCAACTTATGACTTTTTTATTATTATTATTTACATATTTCTTCAAAGAGACCACTGTGCTGGCATGGTAAACAGATAACCACAATGCCATTCACCAGGGCAGAACAAAGTGAACAAGTCAGCTCTTGATGAGACCTCCTATCCTTAGACATATAAAATGTCTAAAAGGTCATTACCTCGGTGTGGTAGCCAGAAAAATTATCCTGTTTCCAATTTTACATTATAAGTTGAGGGAGGCTCACTAACTCCTTAAGAGTCAGGGATGGTGTAAGAAGTAAAATAATACCTACAAAATATATGCTTGCTTTCCTTGCATTGTGTCAAAAGGAACTGCCATTTGAAAGTGTAAAAGAGAGAAGCAACGAGATGTTGATATTGGTGGTGAATCAAATTGAGAATATATCCAAAGGAAAAACATACAACAAGTCATTAGATGAACCATGCCAGATTAAAATAAAGGTAATCAAAAAATGGTTAAAATAAATCATAATGTAAACAATATGGATGTTTTTTAAAAGAGATTTCGATGCAAATTTCAAGCCAAATGGATGACTCCAGGTATTATATCAAGACGTTCCGTATATGAACCCCTTCAAACGGAGCTTATTGCTATTGATTCTGTGATTCCTATAGGATGTGGTCAGCGAGAATTAATTATTAGGAACAGATAGACAAGCAAGATAGCAGTAGCTACAAATACTATTCTCAATCAAAAGAGTCAAAATGTAATCTGTGTCAATGTAGCAAATGGTCAAAGAGCTTCTTCCGTGGCTGAGGTAGTTAAATACATTTCGAGAACATGGCGCAAATGCATATACCATTGTGGTAGCGGAAACTGCAGATTCTATATAGGCTGAATGGAAAGTGGTTTACCGTAAAAGAACAACAAATGTTCAACCAGGAATGGAATAGCAAATGTTCAATCAGGAACGGAACAACAAATGTTCAATTGGGAATGGAACAACAAATGCTCTATCGACAACGGAACAACAAATGTCGTTCGGAAACCAAACAACAAATGTTCAGCAGATGGAACATCACTAGCTCACTGAGCGGAATGACAACTGTTCTTTTAACAGAACAACAACAACTTGTATGAAAGTCAGTAAAAAGGAACAACAATCGTTTTTTGGAAGAGAACAACAACTGTCCGAAAAATAGAATAACAGTGGTTCATCCCAAAAGGAACAACAACTATAAAACATACAAACTATAAAAGAAACAACAACTATTCTTTTTGGAAAGGGAACAACAACTGTAAAACACACAAACTATAAAAGAAATGACAACTGTTCTTTTTGGAAAGGGAACAACAACTGTCCCAAAAATGGAACAACAACTATTCACTCCAAAGAGAATAGCAACAACAAAACAAAATAAAAGAGATGAAGAAACAGTGGTTGTTTCGTTGGAAAGGAACACCAAATGTTTAAACAACATTGTTTCTTAAGAAGACTCAACTCATTAACACAACAATGTTTACTCTATTAAATCATGCAAGTAAAAAGAAAAAAACATGGAAAAATTAATAAGCTATGTTCGTAGAAAATATATACATTATTTACAATTTAAAAGGAACAATTTCGTGAAAGTAAAGCTATCAGGTCATCACTCCCTGCAGCTAAAATTTGCATAGTAGTATCACTGCGTGCCTGTTGGAAAAAAGACTCTTTGGTGAGTGGCTTGTGATAAAGTTGCAACCACTGTTTGTTCACTAGAAAAGGAGAAATTTCTAGTCAATGGTAATCAGATTTATAGTGCCAATTTTGTGTACTTCATGAATCTCATATGGGCCAAGCCACCTTGTCTGTAGTTTAACTGGGAAGTCTTGAAACCTGGAACCATAGAGGAGTGCTTAGTCTCCTTTCTGAAATGTTTTCTTCTTAATAATAATGTCATGCCACTTAACCCTTTTTTGTTGAATAATCATTGTCCGTTGTAAAGAAAGTAGATGCATTTTATCCAATTCATTTAATTGTTGAAGTTGTTTTGTTTGGGCCTTCGTCAGATCCAGTCCCACTTCCTAAGCTGTTCTGAGAGTATTTATTTCAAATTCGATAGGAAAAATAGGTTCCTTACCAAACACAAGTTGATATGGGGAATAACCATTAGTGTTTCACCAAGTTTTCTGATAGGCCCACAAGGCCTCTCATAGTTTAGTAGCCTATCCCGCTGGTGTGTTGAAACTATTTTAGTCAAGATCACCTCAAGGACCTTGTTGGTGCTTTCAAACTACTCATTCGCCTATGGGTGATACAGATAAGTGACTCTATGTGTAATATGATGGTTCCGTAGAGTGGTCGTAAGCTTATGTCTTATAAACTATGTCCCTCCATCTATTATCAATTCCATGGGTAAACCATACCACACAAATAACTCAAACAGAAAATTATTTACAGTTTCTTTCGTAGCCCTTGGAAAAGCTACTACTTCTACCCACTTTGTTACAGAGTCTGTAGAAACCAATATGTGGGCTTTTTGTTTTGATGGTGGATTGAATGGGCCAACAAAATCCAATGCCCATCGCTCAAAAGGCTCCATTACCAACTGCAACTGCAATGACATTCCATCGGCTTGACCAAGACGACCCATCCTCTGACAGCTATCACAAGCCTGGACATATTCTTTTGGATCTTTAAAGATAGTGGGCCAATAATAGCCCATCTGAAGTATTTTATGTCCATTCTTATGATCTGCAAAATGTCTGCCACAAGGATCGTCATGGCAAGCTTTCAGAATGTCATCTATCTCATCTTCCGGAATACATCGCCATATCTGCATATCAGACTTTGTGTGGAAAAGATATCCACCGATCCAAGAAAATTGGGCATAGCGTTGGACAATCAACTTCCTTTCTTTAGTTGAAAGGTGCCTTTGTTGTTTTCCTACCGCTAGATAGTTTGTGACATCTACATACCAAGGTGCCTTTACTGCCATAAAAAACAAATGTTCATCTGGAAACTAGTCATCCACTTCTGACGGATTGTTCGTTTTAAGTACTCGAGACAGAAAATCTGCAACTGGATTTCCCTTCCATCGTCGTTCCTTAATAGTAATATCAAACTCCTGCAAAAGTAACAACCACCGAGTCACCCAACCATTAGTAATAGTATTTATTGGCTAAATATCTAATAGATGAATGATCAGTATAAAGAAAGACTGAATAGCCTATTATATAATGTTTAAACTTGTTTATGGCATAAATAATAGCTAAAAATTCCTTTTCTATGATTTTGTAATTGAGTTCAACAGAAGTGAGATTTTTGCTGATATAGTAAATAACATAGGCCTTTTTGTCCTCCTCTTGTCTGAGAAAAATGCCTATTGTTGTGTTAGATGCGTCTGTAGAAATATGGAAAGCTAGCTCCCAATATGGTCCTTGTAATATTGGTGCAATTTAAATCAACTTCTTTAGATCTGTAAAGGCAACATCTCATTTATCAGACCAATTAAATTCAACGTTACCAGTTAAAACATACAAAGATGCAGCAATTCTTGAAATTTTTTCAATAAATCTAAGGTATTACCCCGCACATCTAATGAAAATACGTACTTTGGTTTGGGTGGTGGGTGTGGGAAGTGCAATAATTACCTCTATTTTCACTGGATCTACCTGTATTCCTGCCGTAGAGATGTAGTGTCCCAAAACCACACCTTCGGTCATCGTCATATGACACTTTACATTTCTCAAGCATAACCTGGTGGCATTGCATCTTTCAAGTACCTTTTCTAGATTTCGCAAGCCCTGCTCAAAATCACTCCCATAGGGGGTAAAACCATTCATATAAATTTCAACTCGTTCGTTGATTAGATCAGAAAAAATACTCAATATCGCCCTCTGAAATGTGGCTGGGGCATTGCATAAACCAAAGGGTAAAACTCTATATGCAAATGTACCCCACGGATAGGTAAACGTGGTTTTGTTCTGGTCTTAGGGGGCGGTTTGGATCTAATTATAGCTGTTGAAGCCATCGAGGAAGGAAAAATATTGTTTCCTTACTAAGGTGTCAAGAACTTGATTAATGAACAAAAGAGGAAAATGGTCCTTCTGGGTGGCTTTATTTAGTTCCCTGTAGTCCATGCATATTTGCGATTTCCCATTTTTCTTGGGAACGACTACCAACGAGGAGACCCACTGGCTATTCGAGATAGGATAAATAAAATTTACATCCATAAACTTTTGCAGGTCCTCTTTAACAATATCCCTGAGGTGAGGATTCAACCTTCTCTGGGGCTGCTGAATGGTGTGAGCATCCTTCTCGATGTAGATATGATGGGTACATAGCTGGGGATCTATACCTTTCATGTCTGAGTATTCCTAGGAAAAAGGTTTTTTATATTTCCGAAGAACTTGAATAAGCCTTTGTTGTTAGTGGCTATCTAGGTTATCGTTAATGTTAAGCATTTTTTCGGGTTCAATCTCAATTGGCCTACTGCTATAAACAATGGTCATGGGTAAATGTTGAGCGTCTGCGTTCTTGGAGGGATCTCCTTGTGCTTCATTATCAAGAATGGATTTTAATACATGGCATGTTGGATTATTCATGAAAATTGGCCTATTAATTAAATTGTTAATCACATCATCCTCCGTCTGATTCTTAAATTCAAGAGCTTCTTCCAGTGTGAGAGGAGAGTAGATGTTTTCTTCCAAGTATTTAGGGGGGTGTAACTGAGTATTTACAATAGGTAGACTTGGTTTAGAGGGGGGATACAAAACAAGATTCTTCACATCATTTCCTTCTGTAATAGTCATGTTCCTTGCACGACATCCTATATAAGCATCTGTCGTCGCTAACCAAGGTCAACCCAATATCAAAGGATGTCCATATAGCCTACTTTGGTTAATGACTAAGAAATCCATAGGATATTCCCCGGAATCAACAGAAATAGTTACATCTTGTAAGGTTCCCTCGGGTCTGACTATTGATCTATTGGTAAGTTCTAATAAGGTTGAGGCGGGATCCAAGGCTGTAATGCCCAAAACCCTGCAGATTTTAGTAGTCACAATATTGACAGCTGCTCCAAGATCTACTAATGTGTTTGTAAAGGTGTAGCCTTGTATTTGAATGGTTACTATAGGATTCCCTAGGTCTTCATATTTAATTAGTTCTTGTTTACCCGGAAGAAGGTGAGATAAAGTTCCTACCACGTGCACTATTGGTGGATTTTTCAATTTCCTCCCAGGCTTCTTCTCACATAACTCCTTAATTGTTTTTGCATAGATTAGGATGTCTTGTATGGCCCGAAGGAGCGTAATATTTATACACAAATTTTTTAATTCCCCTAATATATCAAAATCAGGATAGACATCGGGTTTAGATATTGCTAGTCTCTCAGGGAATGGGGGAGAAGAAATTATAATTTTATCTGAATTTTTTCTGCTCGACTGTGTGTTCTCCCTATTTTATTTCCGTAGCAATCACAATTGAATGATTTATTTCAAGTTGTTTTTCGTTTTCAATTTCTTTATTTTCTTCTGTGGAAATAATTTGCCCTGTCCTTAGCCAAAGCTCATTATATTCTACTGGTTCAGTATCATTATTTGAACTCTTAAGAATTTGTACATATAGGACTCATCTATTGTTATTAGGATTCACATTTGGTTGATTTTGTAGTTGGGGATGTACTGAAGGCTGAGGGTTCTGAAATGGACTAGGAAATGTGGGTTGAGGTTGAGAACTAGCTCCCATGGGTAAATTTCTCATCCCCATAGGGCACTGCCAATTTTGAGGCCAATTCAGGTTCTGTGAAGTGGAAGCAACCCACTATGAAGGGTAAGGATTACTAGTTGAATTTTTCCAGAAGGGGGCAAATCATTGTGGATTTAGCTAGCCAGCTCCTGGGAAGGGTTGGTTTGGTCAGGGTGACATGGAATACTATTGGGATTGACAGGAAGAGAAAGGTGGTTGATCTTGCCATGTTGTTCCAGGATTTTTCTATTGATAATATTGCATAGGAAAGAACAAAGACGGGTCTTGTGGCATACCTGAGGGTCATGCTTTCCATTGTTGACGTTGTGTCATTAAGTATTCCAACTCTGTTCCTTATTCAACTTCTTTTAACCCAGGAAGCTATGGAAATTGATCCATGGCATGGTCCTTGGTGTATATAGAACACGTCTGAATCATGTCCAAAGAACATTCTCTTTGGTTGTGCTTCTTTCGACATCATGGGCAAAATGTGGCTAGCGTTTGTTTTGCCTCAGCTTGTCTCTGTCTGGCTTGTAAGACGTCTAATTTTGTATTCAACGTGCCTAAGATATCTGTCTTGAAATCTTCTAGGAGGTTGACGATCTCCATTCTCGTCACACCTCCTTTGGGAGGTTTTCTTCATTTAGTCATGGAGTCTTGGCTTTCTAGCCTGATGTGTGTGTTACCTCACGAACACTTGATATACAATCGGACAATTTTGTCATAGTCTTATCGAGAAATGTCACCTTCCCCATCAGATTTAAAGTTTCTACCCATTCTTCTTTCATCCCTTTTATTAAAATGACTTTCATGACTGTTTTTGGTAATGTGGAGTGAGGGGATCTCTGCAAATTGAACTGAAACCATTCTAAATATTCCTATAGAGTTTCATTATCCTTTGTAGACATTTTAAATATTTCATCTTTTAATTCCCTAGTCATACAATATTCCTGATATTTAGTGAGAAAATAAGTTTACATGTCATCCCAGGAGTTAATGGTGCTTCCACCTAAACCCATAAACCATCGCAAAGATGCTCCTTTTAAGGTAGAGGGGATAAACTTCAATTTTTGAGGATCAGTGGTGTAATCATAACCTCTACAAAGGACATCAAACTCAATAAAGAAAGCATCTGGATCCTCCAAGGTCATCCGATGAAAGGTTGGGATATTTTGCAAAGGAATAGCTTTCATCAGGGAGTTGGCTACTAGGTCGACGATGGGATATTCCAATGTCAAGGTTTGACCTTGAGGTGATTAATTCACCATTTTGTAGAAGATGTGCCAATATTCTTTGGGGATTTCCTGGTTAGGGGTTGTTATTTGAGTGGGTGGAGCACTCACAATGCGAAGGGGCTTTTCTGCACTACTCAGATCTAGGATCACGAGATATCCTAATTCAAACGGTTGTGGCTCTACCTTAGCAGCTCCACTGGTTTCACCCTCTCCTTCTCTCAAATTACATGATTTTCCCTCTTGTGAAGGACCAGAGTATTGGTGATTTAGACTTTGGAAACTTTGCTCAGACCCTTCAGTCTTGCTATGGATTTTGGCGTAAGATGCAGTTGATGATTCTGCTGCTTGAGGGATCGAAGTAGAGCCCTTTCCATATACTGTCTGGGGTCCTACTAACACCTGAGATTCAACTTTCCGAATGCTTTCTTCTATGAAGGTTGGTCTCCCAAGGGTCACCGATCCCTAGGCTTTGGTGGTTTTTGGTAGTGTTTTTTGATCTATTGGTATCTTTTTTCCCCTAGTCATCCATTCCTACACAACCTCTGTGTATCTTCTAAGGGCAGGTACTAGGAGAAAGCTTTTTACTTGCTAGGTACGTAGGTTCTTACCTCTCGTTTTCAACACCCAATTCTCTTTAGAGACACAAATTAACTATTATTTTTGGCAACCTCCCCAACAATGACGCCAAAATGTTGGTGCACTAAGATAACTATTTAAATCAATCTTAATTCCTAGATTACATTATCAACTAGGGATTCGTTTATTTATTTCAAGGATGTTGTCAATATCTGTGCAATAGAGATCAGAACTTGTTATGTAACTAAATGAGTCTAACACTTCATCAAATTGTTGCAATAATGTATTAACAAATCTTTAATTCTCGAAGTTCAATCAAAGACAACTCAAAGAATAAATCTCAAAACATACTCAAACCATAAATCTAGGTCCAATCATAACTGATATGCAAAGGAAATGAATTTCAAGCATGTGCACTAAAAGAAACCATATCTAATGGGCTACTATCTGATCTAGTAGATGGAAAGAAATACTACAACAACAGAACATCAAGTAACACTTCAATCCTTAACATAAATCAGAAAGAATGTCAATCAATTGTAACACTCGACTTAATCTACGCAATTCATTAAAAGAATGACATTATGATGTGACACAGTTTCACCTATTCAACATGTTAGTGTAACAACGTTTAAGGATCTATTTCAAATGCAAATGCAAATTGTAAAGAATAACTCGATTTTGTATGAGAACAGTAATAAAGATTTGCAGAAAATAAGGAAATAATTATGACACAAAAGAGCAACGAATCTTCTAGTGACAAGGCCCAAAGCCTCTAGAATTTACTACTGATAAAGCTCAAAATGGGATTAAGAGAGAACCGTTGTATTTCCCATTAATTGAAATAATAAAAGTAAGAAATTATTGTATTGTCAAAATACGATTTGTTTAATGCAAAGATACAATAACGGGTAAGTGTCCTAATCCTTTTCACCCATCAACATCATATAGTCTAATGGAAACTAATGGATGAAAGAAAATCCTGAGGATCAAGAGATCCTCAGGATTTTGTGGCTAAACGATCAGATTTCTGTTTGCCAAATTAGCACTTTCTTTTCTATCTTTTGCTAGCTTGCGCAACCAAGGAACGATTTTCTCTCCTAGTTTGGCGTTGTCATTTTATCGACTGAACAACAATTGTCCAATTCTGATTTCCTACACATAAAAATACGCAAAAGTTAGTCTTCTCGTGCTAAAAACATGCAATCTGTTAATGATTGATTTTACCTTTCACAATCTTTTCTTCCAAATCCTTTCCAAGAATGAAGACAAATACATAAAAGTAAGCGATTTATCAAATAATGTAAGGGTAAAAACATACCTTTTCTATGACCCAACACTTGGAAGGACATGATGGAGGCAGTGTTGGAAGACAACGGGCTTAAGGAATTCATAGACAAAGACATTCCTAAGCCAGTTGATGCTCAGGATCTTGTAGAGTGGAGAAAGTGTGTGGCAAGATGAGAAATTTTTATCAAAGGTTCATGTTAGGATTATCCCATGTGAGGAGAAAGCAAAGTTTTCCTTGCCTAAGTCCCAACAGAAGGCATTGGTTGAGTTGAAGCATTGCCCCTGCTCTGCACCAGTAATCACATTGCCAGACTTGCAAAAACCATTTTAAATTGAGACATATGCTTCCGACTATGCTATTGGTGTAGTCCTCACCCAACACGGGCATTTGGTGGCCTATCATAGTGAGACACTTTCTGATACAATTCAAAAGTACCCCACCTATGATAGAGATGTACTCCATCGTGCAGGCTTGCCAAAAATGGAAGCATTGCATTCTGGGGAAGGAGACAACCATCCACACAGATCACTGACCTCTTCAGTTTATACACACACAAGGGAAGTTGCAGAGTGATTTCCATCAGAAGTGGTCTATATATCTGTAACAATTCCACTTGAACATCAAATACAAAAAGTGTGGCACCAATCATGTTAGAGATTGCCTTAGCCGCCCCCCAGTTGCAACACTGACTACTGTTCTCAACTCTTCTGGCCACGAGACCTCTAGATGACCGAAACTATACAAAAATGATCCAGAGTTTGCCTCCACATACCAGATGCTAGTAGATGGAAAGTATGTTCCTGATTTCCACCTCTAGGATGCATTACTATGCTACTTGGGCCACCTTTGTGTTTGTTCAAGCAAGCGTGCCAAGCTGATTAGGGAGGCGCACTACGGTCGAGTCTTAGGACACTTTGGTGTGGAGAAAACTATGGTTGTACTACAAAAGTACTTTTAATGGCCAAAACTCCAATTGGATGTTGGGAAATATATTAAATCCTGCACTACTTGCACCATCACCAAGCCAAACATCAAGAAGCAAGGCCTGTACACTCCTCTGCCTACTCCTAGCTAGCCATGGGAATCCATCTCCATGGACTATATGTCTTGCCTCCCTTCTACTAAGCATGGTAATGACTATGTATTTGTGGTTATGGACAAATTTTCTAATATGACTATATTGGCAGCCTGCAAGAAGAGTATCACAGCAGAGCACACTGCCAAAATCTTCTTTGAACGAGTGTGGTTACATTTTTGGATCCCGCAGACCATTATATTAGACCAGGATAACAAGTTCCTAAGCACATTATGCTTACGCCTCTGGACACTATTGGACACAAAGCTCACCAAGTTGACTGCCTTCCATCCCCATACTGATGGCCAGACGAAGGTTGTTAATATGATGATAGTGCACATACTCCACATGTACAACTCCAAGCATCCACGAACCTGGGATGAGAGTATTCCCTATGTGCAACAAAATTATAACAGAGCTCTCCATAGCTCGACTGGTAGCAACCCCTTTCAAGTGGGTCTAGGATTTCAACCATTGTTTCCGCTTGATGTTGCCATGCCTCATGCGACTACACATACATAATCCACACATGTATTGTCTGATGCTAATAAAGCGACCAGATTTATTAAATGCATCGAACACATCCACCAGCAGGTTCACGACATCTTGGAGAAGTCAAATTCCAAGTACAAGAAATGGCATGATCAACATCGAGTTCCACATAAGTTTTAGGTGGGAGACAAAGTTTGGTTCCATTTGCATGATGGAAAATTTTAGGGGCTAATATTCACAGGTGGGATAATTTTGTACGGTTTTTCCAAAAAAAAAATTCGCCAATTTCCATATTTTATAAAAATGATTTGCCCAAATTTTACAATATAATTTTTTTAACCGTAAAAATTGCGAACATTATATAGAGAGTATATATAAAATCATTATAGATTTGAATAATTTTACAAATACATTAACAAACATTTTACATTTTGCATATTACAGACTAGTGAGATTCACCAATGTTTTTAATCTTCAAGATAATTTTCCATCCTTAAAACTTTCCCTGATTCGTATAAAGAACACCTTATTAGAACCCATCAGAAGTTCATACCACTCCAATATGGGCCCTACAACATTACCAAGGCTTTTGGAGACAATTATTTTGAGCTCAACATTCCCCCATTCCTTGGCCTGCACCCAATGTTCAATGTGGACCACATTCAACCATACTTCCCACCATTACTAGACACACCAAACATTGCAGAATAACTCACACCAACAGAGTTAAAAATAGATTGCATGGAATGAGCCACAACTGATCAGATTATGGACACATAGATCAAGAACACTCACCAACAGAAGATCCAACTATATCGGCTTGTCAAAGCTAACCAACTCCTGCACCAAGGCAAGTGGCTCACTAGGGACCAAGTTCAGTATAAGTTTTCCCATCTCATGGAGTTACTCAACACAATGGGGACCATTGCTTCTTAAGAGGGGAGGACTAATCCAAGTGGATGTTGGTGGCCACTCACCTATTCTACTTAGATCCCCACCATTGTCTCTTTTAGTTTTCTAGTTTCCTTAATTGTAGCACAATTTACTATTTTTTGCAATTTCTTTGGTCCTAAACTTCCAGAACCATTTGAGGCACTAAAAAACATGTTTTGGGAAAAAGGAGGCAAACATGTTTTCCACCCAAAATTTGTAGTCCTCGGATAGATCTTTCTAACGAGGTATTGTGCGCACCAAACATAGATCGTATGCCAAAGTTACGACCCCAGGAAGTTGATGTACCAATTTACCCAAACGAGGCCCATGGTTTTGGCGCTTCATCTCCTAGGGTTGTTGGAATTATGATACAAGTGTTGTCCTTGACGGCAACTCACTCACAGGTCAATTCAGGTTTGATAAAAGGCAACTCACAGTACAATAGGCATGTTCAGAGGTAACAGGGTAGTGATACAAAAGAACAGGAAGATGGAACTAAGGTCTACTAATTAGAATAAAGAAGGTGGAGGAAAAGGTTGATGCAAAGTAGTTTAAGAAGTATACGTAGGTCCACTTAGTCAAAACAATGTATACACGCTGGTACACAGAAAAAAAGAATGTATAAGCATACATGCACTCCCACAAGAGGAAAAGCATGTACAGGTTGGAAAATCAAGGTTTTGGTCCAAGGTATTTGATCCGAGGTATTGGTTTGAGGTATTTGGTCCAAGGTATTGGTCCTAAGTGGTTTTGGTCCAAGGTATTGAGAAAGGCCTAAACCTATATAAGGAGGAGAAGATCATTAGGCCAATGTGTGCAAGTGAATGGGTTTTTAAGGAACACTTCTATCTGAAGTATATTTTATGTTGTAGGGGCTATGTTGGTGATTTGATCTGAAATATTTATGTGCACCTTGAATTCAATGTTGGGTCAGGATCATGAGACCCGAAATGACTTATCATTGAATGATTTGATATCGGTTGGGCTAGATCTGATTATGTGCACCTGTTTTATTCTTTAAATGTCATGATTTGAGTTTGTTTGAAGTCCGAAATTCCAACAAAGTTATGAGACAATATTTGCAAATCTGTACACTGGTTCGTCTTGGTAAAATTGCATCTACACACAGGTTCTAATCTTCCAAGTAGCATATACAAAAGAAAATCCTTTTTCTTCAGATCTGAATAATCTATCTGATCAGTTCTATTGTTTTACTACTATCTGTTAATGAATTCTTCTTAGATCTGAATGTAAAACTAAATGCATAAGGAGTTTGGTATCTAATTGATTGATTGTATAAGTGAGAAGGGTGCTCTCTGCTACTGCCTATGTAAAGCTCTGTAAATAAATAGTAGAGTTTAGTATATTGATGGTTGGTAAAGACTTGATTCAAAAGTTTTATGTTTGAGTAGTTTTGAAGGTATACGCAAGTTTGATTACAGGAAGTAACGTATACACACACGTTGGGTTTAGTAAAGTAGGGTGTACATTCTGATGCATGATTTTTTGAGATTACAACTGGTTCTGAATGATGATGCAAGTTTCTGGGTTCAACATAGTGTTTTGGTGACAATGATCTGATTGTTCAGATTAACTGAATGTTGGTTGATGCAGATTAAGTTTCAAAGTCTGATGGGTCTAGTATGAAAATTTGATGAAACGAGGCCTTCATGTGTATTGTTGTGTACCAGGAGAATCCAGTCTGAAAATTTATGAAATGTGGTCCTTGGAGGATGAGAGAAGTTTGTAGTCTTCTGTGGGTTGGTGCCTATGTACTAGTAATCACATTGGCTAGTACAAGAGCTAGGGGTTGTAGCTCCCTTCTAGTAGAAGCTAGAAAATGAGAGAAGGTTGTAGCCTTCTGCAAGTGGGTGCCTGTGTACTGGTATGAGTCTGCACCAGTACAAGATTGTAAAAATATTTTGTTATTATTAAAAGAAGACAAAGATGACAACAACAGGGGGTTTTCACCCACATTGGGTTTCCAACTTAAATATTGGTGTTCATGTGTGTTTCTTATGTGTGATGTTTTATTATGCTTTTATTGCTCTATTTAATAAGTTACTGATGCACTGCTTAAAGATCAACACATGATAAATTGTCTAAATCACAAGTTTTCTAGGTGCACACTGGTTTCTCTAATCATAGTTGTGTGTACATGCTAGTTCATTTCACAGAAATAACGTATATAAATCTGTTTGAGAAAATATTTTTTTTTTGATCAAATAATACTGATTCACCCCCTCTCAGTATTATTTCCAACAATTGGTATCAGAGTAGGTACTTTTGAAGAGGCTTGATTGCTTGAAGGAAGATCTTTCAAGATGAATAATCACGAAGGCATGGGATCCATCAGACCACCAATCTTTAATGGGAGCAACCTAGTATATATTGGAAAATAAGAACTATATCCTATCTACAATTTCTTGGAGCAGATGTGTGGGAAATTGTAGGAGGATATCAATTTCCAGTAGCAATTCCTACAGACTTTGCAGGTAATAAGCTATATGAAATCAATGCCAAAGCTGTCAATACATTATTGGAAAGCCTATCATAATTAGAATTTGTCAAAGTCATGCAACTCAAAGTAGCCAAAGAAATATGGGAAAAGATCATTCAAAGCTACGAAGGAGACTCTCAGGTAAAACGTGCTAAGCTACAAACTCTTAGAATTCATTATGAAACTCTTAAGATGCATAGTGATGAGAGTGTTCTTAGTTACTTATTACGTATAGATGAGATTGTTAATTGTATGAAGAATTTGGGTGAAGAGATAAAGGAAGTTACATTAGTGGAGAAAATTTTGAGATCTTTGTCTTCTAAATTCGAGTCAAAAGTGTCTTCCATAGAGGAAAAACAGGATATTAAAATTATTACAGTGACTCAACTCCATGGAATCCTAACTGCCTTTGAAATGAGAAAAGGAGGTCCATCAGATATGAGAGAAGCCACTTTTAAAGCATCAACAAGGGGAAAATAAAAGGAGGAGTACAATGAATCAGGACACATTCAGAAGAAGAGGATGAGGTAAATTTTGTCAAGAAGCTTCAACGTGGTTCCAGAAGATTCAGAGGTAAGCTACCTTTCAAATGCTTTTCTTGTGGTAGAGTTGACCACTATGCTGCCAAATGTCCTCATAAAGTTAAATATGAAAAGGGAAAGGAATATGCTAAAGGAAAATGAAAACATGTTGTGAATAAAGGAGTTACTATACACTTGAAGATAGTGATGGTTTATCTAATAGTGATGAAGATGAAACTAAATAAGATTATAGACTACTTATGGCCTATGAAAATGATGATTGTTTGGATGCATTAGAAGAGGAATATTTTCTTAAAGAAACCATTAAACTTAAAATCTGTTAAGAAGAAAAGAATATGATCATAGATGCTCTGACACACCAACTTGCTGAAAGAGAAAAACACAATGAAAATCTAGAATGTGAAATTGTGAGTCTAAGAAAATATCTTGAGAAAACAAAATCTCTTAATCTTAGATTTGCTAAAGGATCATAAAATTTAAATGAAATAATCAAATTTCAGTGTTCTCCTCTGATAAAGAAAGGTCTTGGATATACTGAAGAATCATCTCAATCAAAGAAGTCATCCAGAAGCTATCTTGATGCAGCAAAGACTAGTGAACAGTATGTCAATCGTTAGCAAAGGACTAAAATTACTCATCAGGTAAATCATACTCAATTTACTCCAAGGATAAATATCCGTAGAAAGCACAACCAACAGGTAAACAATGACAAAAGATCCTATGATCACAGAAACTTCTTTAATGACTAATGTTTTTCATGTCATAACTTTGGGCACAAGGTTGCTCAATGTGTTGCTTATAAAACCATCATGACTAGAGAAGCACTAAATCAAAGAGATGTAACAAGAATAAAAAAAGGTTCCTATAATAACTTTTCTCCTCTTGAAAATGAAATAGAATGCTCGATTTGTAACAAGTTTGGTCATGAAGCATCTGAATGCAGGAGCAAATTTCGGTCAACACTTCAAAAGGAGAAAACACCATTAAATCCCAAGATATGGAGAAGGAAGGAATCTCAATCAGAAAGATGTGGTATAGCTTTGTGTGCAGAAGGACAAGAAAATCAGTGGTACATAGACAGTGGATGCTCCAAACACATGACAGGTGATAAAGAGAAAATTCATTCATATAATGCTTTAGAAAAATAAAAGAATGTCTCATTTGGAAATGACACTCCAGTTGTCATTAAAGATAAAAGTCTTTTTTCTTGAAAGAAAAGGTTAAAGCTGGAAATGTCATGTATGTAGATGGTTTAAAGCACAACCTGTTGAGTGTTAGTCAAATGTGTGATCAAGGAAATGAAGTGGTGTTTCGATCAAACAGATGTGTCGTTCATGAGCTTAATATAGGAAAAACCATGATCGAAGGTACAAGAACTCGAAACAACTTATACATACTCAAAGGAGGACAACAACAATGCTATATGATCAAAATAGACGAAAACTGGTTATGGCATAGAAGATTGGGACATCTAAGATTTTCTCAAATAAGAAAAGCATGCAGGCTCAAGGCA
The DNA here is from genome assembly GCA_000404065.3 of Pinus taeda. Classification (NCBI taxonomy): domain Eukaryota; kingdom Viridiplantae; phylum Streptophyta; class Pinopsida; order Pinales; family Pinaceae; genus Pinus; species Pinus taeda. The sequence continues at coordinate 505,276 of APFE030375490.1, read as the reverse complement.
GTTCGTGATCTTCTAGATATCAGTATACCAGAAAATACCATATGCAAACCATGTCAAATCGGTAAGAAAACAAGAGTTTACTTCATTGAAAAGGAAGGGTCAACAAGTAATCATCTTGAACTCATCCATACTGATTTATGTGGACCTACACAGAAAAAGTCTCCTCGAGGAGAAGAATACTTTATTTTGTTTATTGATGATTTTTCCAGGATGTGTTGGATAGGTCTTCTAAAGCATAAAGATGAAGCATTTGAAAAGTTTAAAGCCTTCAAAGTTTTAGTAGAAAATGAATCAGATCGAAAAATCAAATGTCTCATATTTGATCGAGGGGGAGAATTCATATCAAATGAATTATTTGACTTTTTTGAAAAAAATGGAAAGAAATGGAATTTTCCACTGCAAGAACTCCTCAGAAAAATGGTGTGGTAGAAAGGATGAAGAAAATAGTTCAAAAAATGGCTCGGGCTATGCTAGATGAATCTGGAACTCCTACAACCTTCTAGCATGAAGTTGCATTTTCTACCGTGACTATTCTCAACAAAGCGAATGTTCGGGTAAATAGCAATCAAACTCCATATGAACTTTGGTATGGTAAGCCTCCTACTGTAAAACACTTTAGAGTTTTTGGAAGAAAATGTTTTATTAAAAGGACTGATGAAAAACTTGGGAAGTTTGAACCAAGAGCAGACGAAGGTATTCTTCTTGGTTATTCATCCAGAAGTAAAGGATACACATGCTATAATAAAAGTCTTCAAGAAATTGTTGAAAGCATTGATGTTATAGTTGATGAAGCATGCAGAAATCGGAACAGATGAAATCAATAGAGGAAAATGAAAATGAGGAAGATGGGGAATGATTTCCCGCATCAAATCAAAATGATATTGAAGAAGAAACCAATGAAGCACCATAAGAAGATACAATAGATATGGAAAAGACTCCATTTAGGTATGTTCAGAAGAATCATCCAAAATCTCAAATTCTAGGAGAAAAGGGGTCTGTAGTACAAACAAGAAGAACTCTTATAGGGACCTCAAGTTATCTAGCATTACTATCCTCCACGGAACCTCAGAATGTAAATGAAGCCTGCAAAGATGAATGTTGAGTCAAGGCCATGGATGAAGAATTAGACCAAATTGAAAAGAATGATAGTTGGAAATTAGTTCCTAGACCTCATGATAAAAATGTTATAGGAACAAAATGGATATTTAAGAATAAGATAAATGAAAATGGAGAAGTTATTAGAAACAAGGCAAGACTTGTTTGTAAAGGGTATGCTCTACAAGAAGCTATAGATTTTGAAGAAACCTTTGCACCTATTTCCAGACTTGAAGCTATAAGGATGTTTCTTTCCCTTTCTAGTTTTCTAAAATTCAAAGTATATCAAATGGATGTAAAATCACTTCCTTAATGGAGATTTAGAAGAAGAAGTGTATATTGAACAACCAGAAGGATTCATTCTTGGAAATGATGCAAAACTCGTATGCAAGCTCAAAAAGGATCTCTATGTCTGAAACAAGCTCCAAGGGCTTGGTATTACTGCCTTGAAAAATATCTACAACAACAAGGTTTCACAAAAGGTTATGCAGATAACAATTTATACACAAAGATTGAAAATGATAAACTGCTAATTATTGTTGTTTATGTTGATGATATCATCTTTGGTAGCAATGAAGAATCCATGAGTCAGAAGTTTGCTTCATTAATGCAGCAAGAATTTGAAATGTCCTTACTTGGTGAACTTACTTATTTTCTTGGTCTACAAGTACAACAAACAAAAGATGGTATCTTTCTTTCACAAACCAAATATCTCAAGCAGATCTTGGAGAAGTACAGGATAGAAGATTCTAAACCAGTATGTACTCCATTGGTAACAGGATGCAATCTCAACTCTAACGATGAATTGCCAACAGTAAACCAACCAACGTACAGATCTATGATTGGAAGTCTGCTTTATCCAACAGGTACTATGTTGGGTCCCTATAATACTAGTGATTACCCCATTACTATTGTAGTTGTACCCCTTATTAATATTGTTGTGCCCCTATTGCCCCCATATTGTTATTACTGTGCCCCATAGAATCCCTCTATTGTTATTTTTGTGGCTTTATATTATTATTGTTAGGTCAGATGGGTTAATTGTGACTCCTTAGTCTCCTATATATAGAAAGGAGGTTTTGTCATTTGTATCATCCAAGAATTTTTCATTTATGTAATGTAAAGGAGGTTGCCCCCTCGAAGAGGCTGAATTCTAAGGCGTTGATCTATCTTTTCTTGAGCTGGTTTCATAACATACTAGACCTGACATCATGCATGCAGTAGGAATTGTTGGGAGGTTCCAAGAAAATCCAAAGGAATCACATCTCTAGGCAGTCAAAAGAATCTTCCAATATCTTCAAGGAACTCAGGACTTTGGACTATGGTATCCTAAAGATACATACCTTACTCTTCATGCATATACAGATACAGATTGGGCATGAAGTGTTGATGATTGAAAGAGCACTAATGGAGGTGCATTCTATATGGATTCTCGGTTAGTGTCATGGTTCAACAAGAAACAAAGTTCGATTGCCTTATCTACAGCTGACGCAGAATATGTGGCTGTTGCATCTAGCTGCACACAACTAATTTGGATGATGCAAACATTGAAAGAAATTCATATCACATGTACTCTACCCATCTCCATTCTATGTGATACTACAAGTGCCATAAATATTTCAAAAAATCCAGTCATGCACTCCAAGACCAAGCACATACCTATTAAGTACCATTTTCTACGAGAACAAGTGCTTGAACAAAAGCTTAAATTGGAGTATGTTCCCTCCAAAGAACAGGTTGCTAATATATTCACTAAACCACTTCCCAGAGAAACATTTGAATATCTCAGACAAAAGCTGGGAGTAGTTGCTGCATCATCCTGCTCTTAAATCCAATTTTCAGAGGAAGGTTATTTTACGTGGGTTTCATGAAGTATAGTCCCATATAGACACAGGTTTTTGTGGCTGAAGGATCGTATATGTTTTTCTGAAAGAAAAATAGTGGGTTAGACTCTGATATGGGTGCTCTGTCTGATATTGATGATTATAATCTGAAGATATGCTTTGTTCATTGATTTTTATCTAACTAACAAAGATGCCTTGATGAAGGACTTGTTGACAATGCACATGTAGCACAGGTTCAGGGGGAGCATTAGCCTTCACACACATTCTGCATTATTGACATTTTGGTTGCTGAATTCAGCTATGTTTTGTTGTTTAAGACATAGGGTGTAATTTAAGTCTATATTTGAATGAGTCCTATTGGACAAATGATGTAATTTGTATCCCCACTTTGCATGGGATGGATGATGTAATATTTGTTGTATTTCTGTCATGTATAAACAATTGGTATATCCCCACTTGGTTGGGTGGATGAATCAAGTGTGGTGTATCCCCACTTGGTTGGGTGATTGGTGTATGTATGAGTCAATGGTCATAAGGAGGTCATACTCACTTAGTTGAGTTACAGAGTCATGTTATTCCTTTGAATCATATCTCTGCAGAGTTTGCATATACTCAGGGGGAGTATGGAAATCATAATGTATATCAAAGGAGGAAAGTTGCTAGGTCCACCCTTTGCCCTTGATGTCAAAGGGGGAGAGTATTTTGGTGTTTCATGTTATCTCTAATAGTTTCTACAGCTTGAAGTAATCAACACCATCATGGTTTCCATCAAGTCCAAAGGGGGATATTGTTGGCATTATAATACAAGTGTTGTCCTTGATGGCGACTCACTCACAGGTCAATTCAGGTTTGAGAAAAGGCAACTCACAGTACAACATGGATATTCAGAGGTAACATGGCAGTGATACAAAAGAATAGGAAGATGGAACTAAGGTCCACTGATAAAAATAAAAAATGTGAAGGAAAAGGTCAATATAAAGTAATTTAAGAAGTATACATAGGTCCACTTAGTTAAAACAACGTATACATGCTGGTACATAGAACAAAAAGAGCGTATACGTATACAGGCACTCTCACAAGAGGAAAAGCGCGTACAGGTTGGAAAATCAAGGTTTTGGTGCAAGGTATTTGCTTCGAGGTATTTGGTCCAAGGTATTTGATCCGACGTATTTGTCTGAGGTATTTTGTCCAAGGTATTGGTCCTAAGTGGTTTTGGTCTGAGGTATTGAGAAATGCCTAAACCTATATAAGGAGGAGAAGATCATTAGGTCAGTGTGTGCAAGTGAATGGGTTTCTAAGGAATACTTCTATCTGAAGTATATTTTATGTTGCAGGGGCTATGTTGGTGATTTGATCTGAAATATTTATGTGCACCTTGAATTCAATGTTGGATCAGGATCATGAGACCTGAAATGACTTATCATTGAATGATCTGATATCGATTGTGCTAGATCTGATTATGTACACCTATTTTATTCTTTAAATGTCATGATCTGGGTTTGTCTGAAGTCTAGAATTGCAGCAAAGTTATGAGCCAATATTTCAGATCTGTAAACCGGTTCATCTTGGTAAAAGTGCGTGTACACACAAGTTCTACTCTTCCAAGTAGTGTATACAAAAGAAAATCCTTTTTTCTTCAGATCTGACTGATCTATCTAATCAATTCTATTGTTTTACTATTATCTGTCAATGAAGTATTCTTAGATCTGAATGTAAAACTAAATGCATAAGGAGTTTGGTATTTGATTGAGTGATTGTATAAGTGAGAAGGGTGATCCTTGTTGTTGTCTGTGTAAAGCTCTGTAAATAGATAGAAGATGATCAATATATTACTGGATGGTACAAACTTGATTCAGAAGTTTTATGTTTCAGTATTTTTGAAGGTATACACAGGTTTGATTACAGGAAGTAGCATATACACGCAGGTTGGGTTCAGTAAAGTAGCGTGTACATTCTTATGCATGATTTTTTAGATTACAGCTGGTTCTGAATGATGATGCAGGTTTATGGGTTCAACATAGTGTTCTGGTGACAGTGATTTGATTGTTCAGATTAACTGAATGTTGGTTGATGCAGATTAAGTTTCAAAGTCTAATGGGTCCAGTATGAAAATTTGATGAAATGAGGCCTTCATGTGTATCGTTATGTACCAGGAGCATCCAGTCTGAAAATTTATGAAATGTGGTCCCTGGATGAAGAGAGAAGGTTGTAGCCTTCTGTAGGCCTACACCTATGTACTAGTAATCACATTGGCTAGTACAAGAGCTAGGGGGTTGTAGCTCCCTTCCAGTAGAAGCTGGAAAATGAGAGAAGGTTGTAGCCTTCTGTAGGTGTGTGCTTACGTACTGGTATGAGTCTGCACTAGTACAATATTGTAAACATATTTTCTTATTATTAAAAGAAGACAGAGACAACAACAACAGGTGATTTCCACCCACATTGGGTTTCCACCTTAAATCTTGGGGTTCATGTGTGTTGCTTATGTGTGATGGTTTGTTTTGTTTTTACTGCTCTGTTTAATAAGTTATTGATGCACTGGTTAAAGATCAACACATGATAAATTGTCTAAATCACAAGTTTTATGGGTGTACGGTGGTTTCTCTAATCATAGTTGCGTGTAAATGCTAGTTCACTTCACAAAACTAGCGTATATAAATCTATTTGAGAAAAGAAATTTTTTTGATCAGATAATATTGACTCACCCCCCTCTCAGTATTATTTCTAACAAGGTTAGGTTTTTGGATGCTTAGAGTTTTCCATTGTTTCTCAATAATAAATAGGCCTTCGAGCCTCATTGTAACACAGTTCAAAGGCATGTAGCCACCACATCTCTTCTCAAAGATAAGCTATCGTCGCTCGAGCTAGTTTACTTCCATTCTTTTTGTAAGCATATTTTAGTATTTGATATTAATGAGATGAAGTGTTATTTCTGCGACATCTCTGTACTTGTGGTTATGTTTATAATTTGTTGCATGCTTATTTAAGTTCAAATCATGAAGTTAGTGTTCTATTTGGTTCATTAATGTAAAGACCTTTATGACATCCAACTTCTTTTATTTAACCCTGTGAAAGTTGATACCCTTAGGAACCCATCGATAATTAACTCCAATATTAGAGTTAAATCTACATAAGAAATGCTTATTTCTAGGAATTCAACATGAATATTATGTTTATTTTTTTTATGAGTCCCTTTAGTCACATTGTGCATTTCAAGGATCCTCCCATCTAGGGTTTGTATGATCTTGGTCACCAATTTTGTTCCAGTTATTCCATAGTTTCACCTATCCATTCTTCCATGGAATTCTATGTCTTTGAGATATATGATATTTGTATCCTTTAAGTAATTCTTGTGTATGGGACAAAGCAATGTTTTTTAACATAATATTACCCATTTTCTTAAATTGGTTCTCTAATGTACATACCTAGTTATGCATCTCTTCAATTTCTTTATGAGTAATGGTTGAGCTCTCTAGAGGTTTAATTTGTGTAGTAATTTTTGGAACATCCTTTACCATGTGGCATAATAATACTGCTCCTTTTTTTTCTCTTTATCACAATTTTGAATGAGCACAAACATCTTCCAATCAATAGTTATGTTGATCGAAAGTTATGTACCTTTAAAACCTTGATTTGGAGATTATTTTGACATTGACCATTCTTCTAAAGTATTTGTGAAATGAAATTTCTATGTATAAAATATCATGCCATAGTACTAAGATATATCTTCTTTACAGTGACATACGTTTGACCAAAATTTGATATCCCTAATGAAAGTGATGGTAACTTCCCTAGACTTGCTATTTTTTGCTCTTTTCTAAATAGTGAACTTGTATGGAATGCCATGTCTTCAATATGTCATATATGATTCTAAAAAAATTAATTGAAATACTATAGCATGTTTTCTTTCCAAATGGTCTAGTGGCACTTAATTTGGACTTTCTAACTTTATATGCATGACAGTTCTAACAAGAACACTTGTTTGAGACTAGTTTTAAAACCAATGAAAACACTAATTTCCAAGCATGTATTTCCAAAATTATAACATATTGGATCCCTTTATATATAAATATTTATATATATAAAAAAATTAAATGTGTATTATGAAGCTCCTGAAAATTTAATAATTTGAAACTCACATAAAAATTTATATCACCGACAAAAAATATAGTGAAAATTCCAATATGACTCATTTAAAGAAGAAAAATCCTAGGATCATATGCTTCCATACCAAATATCATGAACCAAACTCCAAATAACATAAAAATAGAAGGAAGAAGTAACTACACACCCTTATAATAATAAATATATTCCTAAGGGCTAGCTTAATTGCTCAGGTCCCATCGTTAAAGCACCTTTGTCATTGAGAGGTCATGAGTTCAATTCTCTTGACACTCTCGGGGTTAGGCTCTGCGTCTGAGATGGAAGGAAGTGATACCTTCGAGTGGATCTCCCCAGTACAAATATTCCATGCACATAGTGATCATTGATCTCTGGGGTCTGTGAACCACTTAGAAAAAATAAGATAAAAATTCAAAGAGTATTATTCCAATTCAAGGGAGAAAAGCCATTTTACAATATATCCAATGCACGAGACAAGATGCCTATACAAATGAAGTTTCTTTATTATAAATAGGATATAATGTGAGCATGATGTAACTTTCCACTAAGCTGACCTTACCATATTTAATAATCCATTATTGAATGCGTGTTAGGGTCTCAATATAAGGGCCTTATGAGTCCTAAAATGGTATTTCTTAAGTAACTTCTCCATATTGTGATAGGGGATAATTTCAAGGTAACTAGATGTCAACCCCCTTAGGTTTATGTTTCTTTCCCTTCCTTGCTAAAGCTCATGTATAATTCTTTGAAATCCATAGTGACAGGTCCCAAAGTTTGTAACCATTTTTCCTTGGTAACTACATCACAACCACCAACTTCAATAATGAATATATGTGATTTGAGATGATACAAAATCATTTTGAATTTTAGAATTTTCACATCTACCACCACATTTCATAACACCATTGGCTATAAAACATTGAAAATTAGGTATGCCATGGATATAACAATAGAAAATTTCAACCACTTTCTAGTGAATAAAATTGAGGTTGCTACCACTGTCAACCAAAATAATCACTTTGTGGTGCATGATGTAACCAATCAAATTCAAATATTAGGGTTCTAAAAAACGTAATAAGGCATTGAGAGAAATTTGGAGTTCCATGCAAGGAGCTTGCAAGGTGGTTTCTTCTTTCATGGGAAGTGTTGTATAGTCTAATGTTGGTTTAGGGGTGTCTTAATCTATGATGCCGTATAAGGGTTATTATGGGGATATACCCAATTGAAATAATTTCTATTCTTTACATGTATTACAATCTCATATGTAGATTCTATCTGATGCGATATTGCTTGAAGGGTTATTGGTAGAAGTTACAAGGGTGTCCAACTAGGTCTTCTGACTTGTATTTTCTATATGTGTTCTTCCATGACTATGGGTTTTCTTGCTAAACAACAAATATTTACATTATTTATAAATGTTGGAACATGTCTTTAGCCTTTTATTTTTTATCTAAAGTCCATATACATGTCGTCTTAGGAAAGAGCTTTGATATCACTTGTAAGGTTCATTAACCCTTAGACTTGAACACAAAATAGTTATATAGAGATTATAAATGATACAAATTGGGTACAAGTGATATATAAGATGTAATATGCAAATTATATCCTTGTATTATGATAAAAATTGTAATGTTCGCACTTGCATTTTAAGATGGGGTGACCTTTCACTAACTAAAGCTTTAGATACAACAATATTTGACAAAACAATCCCTAGCTTCTTAGCTCCTTAAATAGATCCTTAATAAAAAAATCCTAACTACTTATGGTACCATCATGAATGAGTACTAACTACTAATAGACCTTATTTAATAAATAGAATCCTTTTAGATTAAAAATTGTTCCCTATTTTTACGACCTTATTCAAAGAGAATGACCCCATATATCATTTGACTCTTTTAGATATCCTAGAATATAGAGATTATGATAAAATCTTAATAAAAATCATTATTTCATTTAAAATTAAAATATTTAACTTATTTACATTTACTTGTAATATCCTTTTACACATTAAACACAATTACTAATATATGTGTGTGAGAGAATAAGAAAAATACAATTGTCAATCATTTTTAAATTAAAATAAATAATGATAATAATTAACATGCACTAAAAACCAATATAAAATACTAATAAATAAATTATTTATGAAGTTAAATAAATTAATATAAAAATCGAATCGAATATACATGATTAAAAATTTATTTTTTAATCAAACCATGCCCTCAGGGAGTCAAACCATCCTATTCCTTACATTGCTGTACTTAGTTCATACTTATTATACAACCTTATGCATCTTCCATGCATTCATTAATGTATATTAGTCATAGAATGTACATTAATAAGATGTCCTAAAGAAACATGCCACCAACATAAAATATTATTCATGTATATTTTGAATAAGAGCTTATGCACATATTCTTCTTTTTAATAAAAAATAAAACATATATTAATCATATACTTATCTTGGATGATAACTTTTATCTAATATTTAATATATACTTATTTTGGATGAGAAATTTTATATAATATTTTGCAAGATAGAAAGACATGATTTGCTCAATACTCTAACTATATTTTAAATTGCTATGTAGATAGAATCAATGAAAAAACACAATCAAGTTTGCATTGGGCTTTGAAATTATATGGAAGAAGTTTCCCAAAATACATATTTAATTGCTTGTGTAGAGAGAGTTTCAACTATAGTTTTTCTTATAATATGGTGAAACGAGAAGATGACACATTGCACCCAAGAAATTAGAACCATGATATCTGTCTTTGAAAAATATAGGCACATGTATAAGCACCTTAATTAGAGAGTGGTGTTAATTGTCTGATTGGGAATGCTAAACATGATTAGCTTAATTTTTCTATAATTTCATGATGATTTTTTTTTTCTTTACTTATAGTTCATTTTGGGTTGGAATTTCAAAACTTCTTTAATCAATTTTCACAGTTTCAACAAAAAAAATCTTGAACCTTATAAAATTTTAAACTGTATTTGACGAACAAATCATCCTGTAACAAATATTTTAACCATTACATTTCATCCCTAATTCACCTATAGATTATGATGATGTCATTCCTTACTTCAAAAATGTATTACTTCATTTCCTATTATTAAGTCAATCATTCATTACTTCACATCCCTAGTTACTCTATAGCTTTAGTTGCTCTCTCATCGGGCAAACAAAACTATCAAAAAAACATTGTATATCATGATATATAATAGTCAACACCCTTGGAGTGTGGTGTAACATTTCACCTATAGATTATAATGATGTCATCCCTTACTTCAAAAATTTATTACTTCATTTCCTGTTATTATGATGTCAATCCTTCATTACTTCACATCCCTAGTTACTCTATAGCTTTGGTTGCTCTCTCATAGGGAAAATAAAACTACCAAAAAAATATTGTATATCATGATATATAATTGTCAACACCCTTGGAGTGTGGTGTAACATTTCACCTATAGATTATGATGATATCATCCCTTACTTCAAAAATTTATTACTTCATTCCCTGTTATTATGATGTCAATCCTTCATTAATTCACATCCCTAATTACTCTATAGCTTTGGTTGCTCTCTCATAGGGAAAATAAAACTACCAAAAAAACATTGTATATCATGATATATAATAGTCAACACCCTTGGAGTGTGATGTAACATTTCACCTATAGATTATAATGATGTCATCCCTTCAAAAATTTATTACTTCATTTTCTGTTATTATAATATCACTCCTTCATTACTTCACATCCCTAATTACTCTATAGCTTTAGTTGCTCTCTCATCGGGAAAACAAAACTACCCAAAAAAACATTATAGGTCATGATATATAATAGTCAACACCCTTGGAGTGTGGTGTAACATTTGATTTTTTTAAATTATTTTTTTTCACAATGCCCACTGCGTTTACATTTGTACCCATGCTACTACTGTATTTTATTTGTATATTATCTTTACTATGGTACCGTGCCATGATAAGGGTGGATCTTTATTTTAATTCCTTTCCTCCAAGAAACCACCCACCATGCACGAAATTCAAAGTAAAATAAAAAAATTATTTTATCCTCGTTCATTACCCAATTTCCAAAATTTTCTACTATTAACTTTCCGTTTTTCGTGATCATATTTTTAAAATGTGTATTTATATTTATTTATTTATATTTATGCACACACTCCAAACTTAATTCTGACATATATCAGGCAACTTCAACGTCTGGAAACTTTGAATTTTAAACTTCTTTAATCTCACTGGTTAATTCTATGATACCATAATAAATGATGTACAAATAGGGTTTTGCCACCCAGTGTAATGATAGGCTTATATATTATAAATAATATTTAATTAGTATATAAGAAGTATAAGGCAGTAATTAGTATGTGTCATTTAATTTAAAATTAGTTAAATTAAAATATATTTAATGTTAAATATGTTATTTTTATTATTAATTTATATTATATATTTGTCTATTAGTCATGAAATTGATCTTAACATTCATTAACTTTAGAATAAGTGTGAATTAATGAGTTGAAAATTTATATTTATCTAAAATTATGATAATAATGGATATAATAATATAATTGGTAACTTTTAAATGAAAAGTTAATCAAAACAAGAATGTAAGACATATATGTTATATATTATGAAATTGGTTTAAAGATAATAATTTGGGTGGTAGCTAGTGAGTTTAATTCTCACTTCACTTGGATTCTGTTCTCCCAAGACATACATAATTTCATTAAAAGTAATATGAACAATAATCAAAAGGGAGATTAGTTTTGTTGAAAATATTATTAGGCCAAAATCACATTTGATCTTGAAGTAAGACCTAAAATTACATTTTGATTGCTTAAGAATTCATCTTCCTCAAATAAAAAAATCTCTGTAAATTATTAATAAGTTATTTCAAATAACAAGACTTTCCATAAATAATGATAATAACTTTATTAACTAAAATGTACAAATAACTATTTTCATTACATATTAACAACTAAATATGATGTTTTTTTTTCACATATAAATTATATCATTTTTAAAATAATTAAAAATTATATATATAAATATATATATATATATATATAGTTAAAACAAAGAATATATTAATTACTTCATAGAAAAATTTAAATGCTTTCATATATATCTTTTGTTAATTAGTTTATAAAAATGAAAAAGGAAAGTAGAACATTATGGATAGGAAAAAGGTTAAAACGAAAGAGTGTATTAATTACTTCAAAGGAAAAGTAAATGCTCTCAATATATCTTTTGTTAATTAGTCTATAGAAATGAAAGCATAATAATGAAAAATAAAAGAAAAAGAAAAAGTTAACTTTTGAGTGATTAAAAAAATTCAATATATTTTGATTATTAATTTTTTTTTCTAAATATATTTGATTTTTAATAAATAAAAACTAAAAATATAAAAAATTACCGCGATAAAAATAATTAATTATAAATCTAATGTTTAGATATCAATATCACTCATCAAAATCAAAATTAAATGTAATTCATAGTTCTAAATGATTGTTGAGTCTCTAGTGGGACAGTGTAAGTACGTGGGAGATTGCGCAAACATTTAAAATACATGGCACCTCTCCTTCACATTGAAATGGATACATGCTTTTCATTGTACACCAAATGTGATGAACCATTTATGTGCTATTCAAATTTCCAATAAAACAATGGCTATAGCATTTTTTTAACCTTCTCTTACAAAAAAAATATGTAACTTGCAGGAGCCTAATAGGTATTCCAGGAATTAGTACAAAAAAAAGTTTTGTTGTTGTTGTTTTTGTTTTGTTTTGTTTTGTTTTTTTGTTTGTTTGTTTGTTTTTTTTGTTTTGTTTTGTTTTGTTTTGTTTTGTTTTGTTTTTTTTTTTTTTTTTTTTTTTCGAATAAGAACATTGGAATTCACAAATATTGCGAAGAATACATGAACAAAAGAGGGTGAAGGAATAGCAAATCCCCCTGCATAACAATGATTACGTAGTCACCTGCTGTCATAATAAAACAGGAATGGAAAACCCCTTTGCATAACAATGATTGCATAGTCACCTATTGTCATAATAAACCATAGGTTTCACCTATTGCGGCTTTCAACAATTGATGCTACGGGGATCATCTTTGAAATCGTGTAAGGTGATGGTAATGTGATGATGATGCAATGTACAAGACCAATATTCGAATTGTCATCATAATAATAGAAGATTGTAAATTAGTAATTGAGATAAAGTAGAAAATGGTAACAAAATTTGATAAGCTGGGACCATATTTTATAATGGGATATTTGTACTTCTAGCTTATTAATCTATGTATTGAGAAATAACATGTTCATTTTCATAGCCAATCATATTATAGAAAAATAAATTAAAATAATATCAAAAAATAATAATTTTTAATAGACAAAGTTAAGCTATGGAAACTTGACAATTTTTTTAAGTCAACCCCAAAGTAATATGAGTTTGACCATAAACTCAATGTGATATCCTTTGCCTATGGCAAGGATAATAAAAAGAGCAATAGTTGCAATGCAACATAGTCTCTATCTCTACCATTAACTAATTGATCGAAGATTGCGCTGAGTGCGGAGAGAAATTTGTACAATGAAATCTCTTTGCACAGAACTCTCTACACAAAGCTCCACACAATGAAATCTTTCTGCACATAACTCTCCACAGAAAGCTATACCGCTAATTAATTGCTTAAAGGTTGTGTACTTTGCACAATGAAATCTTCCAGCACTAGACACTATGGATAATGAAAACTTTTAACATAGAAAAACTTTCGGCGTAGTCCGGACAATGAAATATCTTCACACAAAACTCTTTGCAAAATGTAATCTTTTTGCACAAAACTTTCTGTACAAAGCTCAACACAACGAAATCTCTCTACACAGAGCTCTTCACATAATGAAAGACCTCCATACAAAGCTCTACTGCAAATAAAATACTATTTTCGTTGTTTATTTAGCACATGCATGCATAAACATTGTTGTGCAACTAGTTTTCATTATGGCAGAGTAAAGCAATGTGTGGAAAGAAATAATTGTGGCAAACATTTTGCACAGTAATTTTTTTTTTTAAATTTCATTGCACAGATTCATCAATATAGCTAAATCTGTAATGAAATCTCTTTGCATAGAGCTCTCCGCACAAATCTCTATCGACAATTAATTGATTAAAGGTTGTGTTCTCCACACAATGAAATTTCTTCACACCAGACACTCTGCACAAAAAATGTAAACTATCAAAAGGGAATTGGAAACTCAAAACGAGAACTCTACAAAAAAAAACCCCCAAAAAACATGAAAAACAACCCGAGAATGAAAATGTTGATGCTGGAATAAGGTTTTATTATTATTATTATTATTTCGGGGAAAATTTTCAACATTTTTTTAAAGTGACAGTAAAAACAAATATAAACCAATTTTTTGTGCAAAAACCACTTTGAAAACAAAAAGTGTTGATGTTGGAATAATGTCTTTTTTTATATAACTTTTTAGCATTTTTTTAGCAACGACGTTAAGGATAAAATATTAAGTTTCCGAAAAAACTTAAAATTCCAACGATTTTCAGGCATGACATTAAAGATAAAATATCATGTCTCTAAAAACCCTTAAAATTACAACAATTTTCAGCAATGTTGTTAAATATAAAATACTCATAACTGTTTTCAACCATAACATTAAAGATAAAATATAATGACAAAGAAAAACCTTAAAATTTTGACAATTTTTCAATCATGGAATTAAAACCAACAATCATAACTATAGAAAACCTTAAGTTTACAACATATATCAACCATGACATTATAAAAAATTTTTATGAGTAAAAAAACTTTAAAAATGAGCACCTGAATGAAAGAGTCATTATATGAAGAGTAATTTTTTTTAAATGCTAACACTGTAATGACTTTAAAATCTTAGCCTTAGACAACTTGAGACGTTACAACAAAAATCTAAAAATCAACCATCAAATTTACACGCAATGTAGGCAAACTTAACCCACTGTAATGAAAACTTAAAGACTGACCATGAAATTGACACATTGTGGGGGCAAACTCGATCCATTATAACGAAAAGTTTAAGTGAACTATCAAATTGACACATAATGAGACTGGGTTGCTAATCGAGGGTCGACACGGACCCTGCAGAAAAAAATAAAAATAAAAAAAATAAATTAAAACATTGGAAAATAATAAAAACACAAAAGCTTAAAAAATAATAAGAAGTAAATAAAAATATATATTAAAAAAATCCATGACAAAAAGAAGAAAAACCAAAAATTAAAACATTGAGAAAAATAAAACAAAAAATAAAATAGAAACACAATTTAAGAAAAATTAACAATTAAATAAAAATATAAATTAAAACATAAAAAAAAAAAATTAAAAACATGACTAAAAAACCATACATACATACATATATATATATATATATATATTATATATATATATATATATATATATATATATATATATATAAAGCAATTTAAGGAAACAAATTTAGAAAAATTAACCAAAAAATAAATAAAAATAAAACAATATTAGATAATTAAAAAAAAAATAAAGACATAATAATTAATAAAACATAAAATAAATAAAAATAAAAATAATAAAATAAAAATAAAAAACATAAAAAAAAAAAACAAATCAAGAAAAGTTAAAACACAACATTTAAAACATAAAAAATAAAAAATAAAAATATAAAATGTTGCTTCTCCCAGCCTTGCCCCACGGCCCAAGGGCCGTAGGTCTAGGTGAGGGGGGAGCTGTACCCTGTCCATCCCCGCACTGTGACCCCAGGGCTAGCAATCTGATTCATGTTTGGAAAACCATTAAAAAATAAACATCGTAGGACGAGAAACAAGAAGAGGAATAAGACAACTTGAAAATTGGTTAAATTAATCAACAATTAAAAAAATGTGCATACTTGCAACATAAGAATATTTAAAGTGTCAAAATATGCCTTAAAAAAATTATTTATGTTTTTCAAAATCCGTATGAAAATCACCAAAATTTGAAAAAATTGTCCAGACCTAATAATTAGAAAATTTAAGTGTCAAAAATAAGATATCTAAAAAAGGGGGGTGATGCTGCATCAACACTTCTCAAAATCAACATGAAAATCACTAACATTTTAAAAAAATGTTCATGCTTGATACATAAGAAAATTTAAAGTGTAAAAAAATGCTCCCAAAAAAAGGTGTATTCTTGATCAACACTTCTCAAAATTGCATGATATTTTGCTCCCTCAAAAAAATGTGCACTCGGTACGGTTTCATTTGATAGTTTACATTGTTGCAATAAAAGCTCTTTTAAATTTCACTGCACAGATTCCCCTGTGCAACCAAATCTATAAAAGTTTTAAATGTAAAATATTGAAATTTTTTCACACAAAACTTTCCTCACAATGAAAGAAATAGTCAACAATGCTAATTAATTGATTTGAATGTCATTCAAGAAATTAGATACATGAAGCAATTTCAACAATCAATTCCATGTCCCTAGCTAGAATTGCGTTCATTCACAATAATGTGTTTCTTTGGTTCTTTTAATTGTAATGTCTTTTGGAGTTAGTACACGTGCAATTTGACCAAACTCATTTAGTATTATGGTTATTTTTGTGTATTAGGCATGTTTAATTTTTTTATTATTAATCGATTGTACAAAGTGTAGAGGTATGCATAATGAAAGATTGAAATCTTCCTCTGTAGTCCCACATAAGAATAATGGTTATTTTATTATTAATAGATTGTATGGAAAGCAGAGGTCCACACAATGGAAGTTTGAAAGCTTTCTCCGAAGTCCTAGCTAGAGCTGCATCCATTCAAAATGATGTTTTTCTTTGGATCTTTTAATTATAATGTCTTTTGGAGTTAGTAAACATGTAATTTGACCAATCTCATTTTTTATTATGGTTATCTTCATGTAATTAGTCACATTTCATTTTTTATTATTAATAGATTGTGTGGAGTGTGGAGATCTGCACAATGAAAGCCTGAAATCTTTCTCCGTAGTCCCACACATGACTAATGGTTATTTTATCATTAATAGATTATGCAAAAAGTAGAGGTCTACATAATGAAAGATTGAAAACTTCCTCTGCAGTCCCACACATATTTGGTAAACAATAGTTATCCATCATATCCTTCTTAATGATTTTTCAGTAATGATTCACGAATTTTATAAATGATAATTTCCCATTTTTCTCACAATGTGGATTCATAGGACAACTATTTCCACATAACTTCCACACTCTGTGTAGTATTGCTAATATTTTAATACTAAATTTATGTATATCTTCATGATGGTAGTGCAAAAAGCAATATTGTTTAAATATCTCTGTATAATGAAATCTCTTAGCACAATGAAAGATCTCTGCACAAATCTTTAGCACTAATTAATTGATTAAAGGTTGTGTACTCTGCAAAATGAAAGCTAATGAAAGCATTTTGCATAGTGAAAACTCTTTGCGTAGTGAAATCTCTTCACACAAAACTTTTCACACAATGAAAGAAATGGTTTGTAAAGCTAATTAATTGATTTGCATGTTGTTTGAGAAATCGAATACATGAAGCAATTTCAACAATCAATTATTGGCACAATGAAATCTCCCTGCACAAATATTTAACACTAATTAATTGATTAATGTTTGTGTACTTTACACAGTGAAATCTACTGAAATATTTTTACATAGTGAAAACTCTCTGCATAGTAAAATCTCTTCACGCAAACCTTTCCACACATTGAAATAAATAGTCAACAAAGCTAGTTAATTGATTTGCATGTTGTTCAAGAAATTGGAAATGTGAAGCGATTTGAACAATAAATTATGTGTCTTTAGATAGAACTACATCCATTCACAATATTGCATGTGGAATTTGCTAAAGGATAGTTAGCCATCGCTCTACAATGCTTTTTCCGGATAGATTTTATTACAAACTTTAATCAATTGATTAGAAAAGTCCTAAGCATTGAAGAAGTTGTTTCTACTGGAGTGCACAAAAATTTCTATTCTCTGCACTTTCACACTTCGTCTCCAAGAGGTGCTCACCAACATTTGTGCTTATGCGAAGAGTTTTATGCGAAGAGATTCCATTGCGAAGAGATATTTCATTGTACAAAGTTTTTCTGCACTCTCCATAACCTTTACTCAATTGACAAACGATATTCAGAGTATGGAGATATGTATTATTTATTTAAAATATTACTAATAATATCATCTAGGTATAGTGCATGCTTGGCTATTATTGTGAATAATGATAGAAAATAGCGGTATTCACAATATAAAGATATGTATTATGTTTGTGCTAAGAGCTTTCACTAGGCGAAGAGATTTATGCCAAGAGATTTCATTACAAGAGCACAACCTTTAATCAATTAATTTTCTAAACGATAATGTCTCATTGCTTCATAGTATAAATATGACACCATGAACTTCCTATGAAATGGCAATGTAAATGTGGAGGACAGATAATTCTGTATAGCTTTCCCACTCTGAGTAATATTGGTAATATTATAATACTAAGTAATGCATATCTTTGTTAAGGTAGATTAAATGGATGTGCAGAGAGGAATAAGTGTGGCTGAATCTTAGTCCATTGTTTATGAAATTTATCTGCACAATGAAAGGTATTCACACAAAACTCTCTGCATGGTGAAAGCTCTTCGCGTAATTCATAATTAGCCAATGAAGCTAATTAGTTAATTAAAATTTGTGTGGAGTGTTGGCACAGAAATAGAAACAAGGTTAAGACCCCGGGTTCGGGTACAAGGGGGGCCATCAAGGATCCGTTGTAGTCTAGCATAATGATGACATTTTCACCTTACCTGGGAAGGGTAAGGAGTCTCACCTGAGGCGTGTCGCAACAGAAGTTAGAGGAGGGTTTGAATTTGATACCAAGGAAACCATATGAAAAGATAGAGAGTAAGGAAAAAAAAATTAACATTCCAAACAACCATATCGCAATAGTCTATGTAGGATATAACCGATAGATGACCTAAACTGGTGCATATATAAAAAATTTGAATAACCAAAACAACACAGTGAACACACTATGATCCCATAACAATATTCTTCATTACTGTCAAAGTAGGCACATTACATAAGGCTCACAACCTGTTCCTTAGCATCAGAACTCTTACAAACAGGATATAAACTCATACAAAGATAATCACGAAGTTTTTCTCATAGCTCCGCAACACAGGATTAATGGAATTACCAAGAACACAACATAACTAACCAACTCCTTCTCGGTTCTCCTCTCTGCTTTTTATATTCTTCTTTATTTTCCTACACACCAACTCTAACTACCAGTTCCTTTTCCCCTGCTCGTCTGTCTTCATCCTTAGATTCTCCTTCTATTTCCTTGCTTGACTGTCTCTGCTTCTTCCCACCACTCCTTCGCAACTCCCAGTCTTCCTCCAATATCTTGTCTTTCCTCAACTATCAGCTCTGCAATTTCCGAACGGTCATTTTCGCCACTTGTCACTAGCCTCTTTCTCCGAAAATATCACAAAAATGAAGGTCCCAACAGGACCTAAGCACACTTCATTAAATCGCCCTCGATTCAATCTTCCTTTGGTGTCGTTGGTGTTGTTGATGCTTCCACTGGTGCTACTGCGGGTGTTTCTACTAGTACTGTTGCTGGTGCTTCTGCTAGTGTTGTCGTTGGTGTTTCTACTAATGCTACTACTGCGGCTTCCTCTATTACTATGGGGGCTTCTTTTGGTGCTTTTGTTACTTCTTCTTGGATGGTTTCTTTAGGAAAATGCCCTAATTCAGGTACAACCACAAAATTCTCCTGGAGGGATTGATTATAGTTATTGACCACTTCACGCCAGGTCTCTGTGATCGAAGCTGCTTGAGAAAGGAATTCAGTCATTCTATTGGATGTTGGCTGCAATGACCGTGCCATTAGAAAGGAAGTCCATTGTACATCCATGTCCTCACTTAGCTCTTGTAGTGTGTCTACGTGTGCTTGAAATGGGGGGTATAGATCACAGAGTATTTGTTTGTCCTAGATGACTCATCTTCGATCTGTTGGATGCAACCTTCCAGAGTGGTGACTTCTACTCAAAACCGGTTCCTTTTCTCCTTGTACTTTACTTTCTTGATAGTAGTGAGGATCTAATTAAGTTGGTTTTGGAGTGGGTAGACTGATTGATTCTTCTTTTTCAAGATTCCTGACCAGTCATGAACCTACGGTAGTATGGTGTATGCATCATTCGTGGCCTCGAAAATGGAGTCCTTGAGAGTGGCTTCAGTGGTAACCCTTTGCTCAATCTTGTTGGCATATACCGTGGCAGGGTCTTGCAATGCACTCCTTGTGGAGGAAAGTGTTTTCTTGAGCTCTCGATTGGTCATGATTAAATCATTGCACGTGGCTTAGATATGGTCTTAACATTCAACCAGTGTGCAAGCTCATAAATATTTTGGAGCATTGGTTACAACATCAAAAATGGATGGCCACAGTTCCTGGAATCATGAGGTGATCTACTTCACCTTCTCCTAGAGTTTTTACTTGTCCTGGCGGATTTGGTCACGTTTACATGTGAGTGCAACAATTTGTTGTTGCTGTTGTTCATGGTCCGAAGTGAGGTCATTATGCAACTCTGAGTCCTTCTCTATGGCTTGTTAAACAAAATTGAACAGTTGGGTTGAAGACCAACCCTAAAGATCATTCTGTTGCATGGTTGATGGATCGGGGAATCAAATTTGTAGGGGCTACCCACTAGCAATGGACTTGTCAGAGTATCCATGAGGTGAGGTAGCTTGTTGTGATGGTTTTGAAAGTGGAGGAGTTGTCTAGTTGGAAACATGAAGTGATGCAACAGGAGGAATTAAATGAAGTGGTAGTGTGATGGGTTCGATAGTGGTAATGTGTGACTGTGAAATGATGGGCCCCCTATTCAATGGTGGAACTAAATCTAGAAATAATGACATCATAAATGCGGTGATGACTCCTCTGCTTGGGATTTCCATGGTAGAATGAATAACTGAATCAACTTTCATGTATGTCTTTGTGCCCAATAGTGTCCCAGAGGGTATGGTGTTTGAGAGGGCATCGGATGTAGATGCAGTGTGTAGGGATGGGTTGCGCTAGCTAGATGACACAATTGATATGGAAGGTGGAATATCTTCGATGATGGGCGAGGCAGTGTTAGTCTAGGCTCTTTAAGGGTGAGGTTGACAATGTGAGTGGGAGGGGTTTATTTTTGCTTCTTGGCCCAGATTGGAGGTTTGGTGACTTTTTCTTTGCAGGGTTTAGGGATGGTGGGATTGGATTGCGAATGGGGCCCTACAACTAGTATTACAACAATAAGAGGGGTAGTAACTAGAGGATTCTGATGTATTAAACCTTGATATTAAGAAGAATTGGAAACCGAACTTGATGATATGATGATATTGGCGATGGTCTCCTTTAAGGAGCTCATGTGATTATTCAGTTGTGTGATGACCGACTGTAGCTCCCATTCAACTATCTGCTTTATCGACTCTATAACTTTTTCCCATGGTAATGGTGGTGTTAATGTCCTATCAAAGAAATAGATGTACCTTCCTTCTTGATTTTCCCCTCTGACTCCCAGCCATGTCTCGACCTCTGCGTGGAAGGATTCAGTTGATAACAAAAATTTCTGAGCTCGCATGTGGAAGGTATGAGGGTGAACACAATACGGCCTCACCCAGGTGCTCCCATGAGAAACATCGAGCCAAATAATTGTTGAATACTCGTCAAGTAGGGACCTGGGGATCCGTTCCGCAACTCTAATTACTTCTAGAATCTTTATGTACCAACGACTAAACAAAGCCTTGTTTATCTCTCTGCTGCTCGAGTCCCCTGAAGTTATCCAAGGCACATATCAGAGGGAAAAGGTTTGGTCTTATGTTATTGAAGCTAAATCTCATCCCTCTAGTGGGGACCATTTCCACATTTTCATGGAAATGACTGGATACTCGTAAATGAAATTGCTGGACCGATTGATGACATATTCACATGCTATAAAGAATTCCTAGAGGAGGAAAGCACACTAGTTCAGTTGAGTGCCTGCTCCACAATGATCCATGACTGAAATTGTATCCAATGTGTACTTGTTCTTGGAAAAGTGATGCATCATCTTCCCTACAATAATTTGGCAGGCAAAATTAATTTTCGAGGAGTTATTGAGATCTATGCGTGCTCCCTTCCTCCTCTTTGGGTAGCATACTTGGTGTAGTAGTTTACATCAACCTCCTTTTTTGCTCTCTTGGAATTCGTTTGGAATGTGGTTGGAACTGCATCTCCTGCTGTAGATAGAGCTGTAGGCCTTTGAATGTAAACAACATGAATTGGGTACTCCTTTTCGAGCCAGAGTTACCCACCATACATTTTGATGATCAACAACTTGGTGCATTACTTGCTGCCTTAGTTGTGCCAAACATAGGAAAACTCTTGAAATTCAGTAGGTTGGACCACTGGATTCATCTGAAGTCAGTATTGACTTTGATCATTGGCGTTCCATATTCTTTTATGACTGACTCTGTGTAGGCCTTGTGCTTCATGGTTGGAAATTGGAACGAGTTCAACATATCATTATCAACTAGTGTTGCTTATTCATACTTGCCATAGAGCGACATTGTTACTGTAATTCTTTCATCTAGCTTGAACTAAAGAATAGATAGAATTGGTTTCATCATACTGAATTCATGCTGATATACTAAAATCACCAAGGGGGGTAGCTAATCATTAAACGATAACACTTGGAACCGGACTGCAAATGGAGAGACTCTACCACCTTAGATTCAGACTCTGAGATTTGGCATTTCCATGTAAATTAAGTAGACCGGCTTGACACAAAATTTCTGATGAGACCCCCTAACTAATTACTATGGTAACTTTCCCTATGTAGACTCGAACATGTTAATCCTATCGTTGGCTGAGTTGGACCTAACTTGGTTGATGCAATTATTAAAAAGGAAAGGTGGATTTGATGGGTAATTATGTTATCATAATGGATTACATTTAGGAATTAATTATTTCTATAATGTTAAATATTTTACACGAATCCAGGCTAACACCATAATTATTGTCTAATTATTATAGAAAGGACTCTTAACACATGTGACTCCCCCCCTCGCCCTTGACCACAGAAAATTGTGGTGTGGTGGAATGACAGTTGTAATTGGGACTGATATCATGGAGCCTTATTTGGAAACATCAAGGACAAAATTATCAAAGAAAAAGAAAAGAAAAAAAAGATAATTTACACAATGAACGATCACAAAACTAACTCAATCCTATTAACTCTTCCTATCTATACCAATGGTCCCATTTCAAAAATGCAATCAATTCTAATTAACAATATTTTATGTGTGGAAGGGATTTAGGCATGCACCATTCACCCAACCTGGTAGAAATACATCATCCAGTTGTGCGAGCTTGACAGCTCCATATTCCCTTATCTCCGCAACAATGAACGATCCTAACCAGTGCATTTGTAGCTTTCCAGGAAACTTCAAGAACTTACTATCATATAATAGAACAAGCCCACCTAATGTGAGTGATTTCCTCTTGATATGTCAATCATGCCATGCCCTCTGCCTTTTCTTCTTAACCATTTAGTCGAAATTTGCCAAGAATATTGCCTCATCAAGCTCCAAGAGTTTGTATAATCGCTTCTGAAGTGATTCCTCCTCTATCAGATTAGCGGCTTGGGCGATGAGAATGCTTGGGATAATGAACTCATCTGGCAGCATGACTTCTCATCCATACACAAGTTGGAAAGGTGTATGATGTGTAGTCGCACCCTCTCATCCCAATCATCTCATTTGGCCAAACATATCTTAGTCAAACCCTTTTATAATATATTGTTGAAGTCTTCTATGGTACCATTGTACTGCGGGTGGTACAAACTACTTTTGTGGTGTTGTATCATGAAATTTTGAAATAGGGAAGCAACTGTCTCATTTATGAAGTGGGTCCCTTGATCACTAGTTAGACTCCTGGGGCACTCAAATCTAGATATGATTTTCTCAAATATGAATCTAGTGGCGGTATTTGTTGTACAGTCATTTACAGGTTCTTCTTCAACCCATATGGTGAGGTATTATGTTTCATTGTTTATATACCTGGCATGAGAGTGATGCCACAGATTGATCGACACTATGAAATCGACTGCCCATATCTCAAATAATTGCTACTAGTTGCAATGGGAGTTCATCTCGATGTGATTCCCTTCCAACCCTTTGGCACACATCGCATCTTCTAGTTTATTCTTTCGTGTCTTTGAAAATTGTCATCCACCATAGTCTTGCTTGCAACACTTTCCTTGGGGTAGATTTTCTGCAGACCTGGACACTTGCAACTCTTGAATGGAATTCCCATAGCACATCGTGTCTCTCATGGTGGGGGACACATTGATGCAACACTTGATCAAGGCCCAATTTATGCATTTGACCCATGATTACTTTTTAATTGACCGCTTGAACAACTGTGTGTCTTCTTTGTGTGGCTATGTACTTGTCTGGACATTTTCCTGTAGCTAAGAAGGTTGCAATTTATTCTAGGTAATTTGGTATTGCTTCAATCCGGAACATATCAATGTCTAGTAATTGATTATCTACAAACCCTCCACTTTCTCTCGATTCTAGCCATGAGAGGTGATCAAATCCCACATTCAGGTAGCTAGGCTTAACAATTACCTCAAAAGTAAATTCCTGAAATGACAACAACCACCTACAAATACTTCCCTCTAGTATAGGCTTGTTCACTAGGTACTTCAAAGCGGAATGGTTAGTGAAAATTTTAAATGACCCCCCAAGCAAATAGTGTCGGAATTTTTGGAGTGGATACACCATTGCGAGTGCCTCCTGCTTCGTCGTGGTATAATTATTTTCTCCTGTGGATAACTTCCTACTGGAAAAGTAGATGGGGTGGTCGAGGCTCCCTTCCACTGGCTCAGCCAGAACAACCCCTAGAGAAATACTAGATGCATCGATGTGGACATGAAACTATTTGTTCTAGTCAGGGTACACAAAAATTGATGCACTTACTAGATTCTATTTCAGTATGTTGAGTGCATCTTAACATTTGTTCAACCATGTAAATGATTCAGCCTTCCTCAATAGTTTCTCCATTGGTGCAGTAATGGATGCATAGTTGCAGATAAATATCTTTTAGTACCCAGTGTGTCCCAGAGTCGATCTGAGTTGTTTTACACTTGCCGGTGGGTCCGTATTCACTATCGTAGCAACCTTGGTAGGATCTATACATACTCCTTATTTGCAAACTATATGGCCCAAAAGTGTGCCAAACAAGCTGAAAATATACATTTGTTCAAGTTCAATGATATTTATAGCTATCTACATCGATCAAATATTATCTTGAGCAGACTGGAATGTTTCTTTAGCAGACTATAGATCATCCAATCATCCATGTAGACCACTAAGAACCTGAGGATGTAATCCCTAAAGGCTACAATTACAATTCCCAAGAACTTTGCAGATGCATTCTTGAGACCAAATGGAATAACATGATAGGCATAGGATCCCCATTCTGTAGTGAAAGTATTTTTCTTCTTATTCTCCTTGGCGATTCCAACTTGGTGATATCTTGAAAATCCATATGTAAAGGAGTATGATTCATTCCCTGCTACATTATGACCTCATCACTGAATGGTGTGGGAAAGGGGTCATGCACACAAGCATTGTTCAAATTATTGTTGTCCATACAGACCCTTATTTTGTAGCATATTTCTTATTTTGTATTACAATCAGACTTACCCACTCTGCCTCCTACACTAGAAAAATAAGCCCTAGTTCTACCATATTGTCTATCTCTTTCTTCACTTTCTCCTTAACTCTTGGGTTTAGTTTGTAAGGCCGGTGATTTACTGGGTTTGCATTGAGTTATAATACAATTTTAATCTCCTTCAGGTCTCCCTTGATCTCTTTTAGTTTCGTAACTGACGAAGGAAACAAATCCTCATTTTCTCTTAGGAGGTCAAAAATATCTTTTGTATTTTGTTCATCCCAATAGTCTCCAATTGAGGCTAGCTTTGCATTGTCATCTGTCCTGATGTTATGCTTCCACAACTTCACTTGGAGAAAGTGTGGAACATTGGTTATAGGTCCATCCTTGATGTCCCTTTCCTCTTCAATTTCACGGAATGACAAATGTCGTAAGTCCGCCAGATTATCCTTATTTGGTACTTTATCCACCTTCCACATGCCATTTCTTTAGGATATCCTGACTGATATAGATTTTGTAAGGTCCTTTGGTCTATGCACCTATCCATTAGCTGACATGATGTGAGAAGAATCCTCTTGATAGCCTACAAAGCCTCAGTTAGCTTCCTATTGTTGTCTGAGAAGAGAAACTGCTGACACACTGATCAACCAAGCTATCCCTATCTCATGTTTTCCTCCTCATTTGTTCCTGTACATTCCATGATTTTGGAAAGGTTCCTAATGTATGTATGAACCCATGTGCCCATAACTACTTCAGAACTCCTTCCTGGTTCCATCTATCCTTACAATTTTTCAAGTGTTGTCGAGGACGGAGTCCCCCCTATACTTTGTAATTCTTGAGGATACTCCCCTCCCTATCTGAATCTTACTTCCATTCCTTTCTTGATCTTCTCCTAGTCCTGGAGCAAGTTTCGTTGAACTCCCCACCATCTTGTCAATGACAATTGCTATGCCACATTTAGTAGCAATATTGTATGCTCTTCAATACCAGTTGCATCAATCTTGTTGAGAAATGAATTTACTGAGTCTATACCATCAAATATAGGGAAGTCCCTTACCTTTTTGCCAATCTAGTTGACCCGACATATTGCAGTGCAACATCTAGTGTTCATCTCATATCAATTTTTCTACCAATCATCCCTGACGGCTTCTGAGCCAACCTCTAAACTCTGAATATTTCTCTAGCTAACAAATCCTTCAGCTGTTGGGTTTATGTAGCCCTCTCTTTTACCCATTGCCAACCTATATAGTTGATCTAACATCCCTGGTTCTTCTCTGTCATATGTTGGTTCTATGAATCTTGGTCCTTGATACGCGTATGAGGTTGAATTAACCTTACTCCTTCTACTTCAAAATTCATTAGTTCCTTATTTAAGTCGATTATAGTGTAATTTTCAAACGCCTAATCTATCCTGAGCAGTGTCGGATA
This sequence comes from Pinus taeda, assembly GCA_000404065.3. Lineage (NCBI taxonomy): Eukaryota > Viridiplantae > Streptophyta > Pinopsida > Pinales > Pinaceae > Pinus > Pinus taeda. The sequence continues at coordinate 478,056 of APFE030375490.1, read as the reverse complement.
AGGATCCTTTTCACCCATAATATTTATTACTTCAAAATATGCATGGGCCTTTACACCTACTACATCCACTTATAAATCCTCCAGTCTCCCAATTGGAAGTATACAATACTAATTCATGATCCGCAACTGGATTGAGAATGTCAACTGAGGTTTCCCTAGTTCTTCTCGTGTTTTCCTTGGTAGGATGTTGACATCAGAGCCAAGATCTAGCACAGTGCCCTTGATTTGAAATCCTACAAGCTTAGCATAAATTATGAATTATCTACCTATTTGTTTCTTGTTCCTCTGCACTCTCCTAGTGTGTCTTTCGGGCAAGTTATCAGAGATAAATCCCTCCTCAACCTCCTCCTCTAGGATGGATGCTTCAAAATTTTCTGCAGCTGCCCCAACATCCGGTCATCATCCACGATATGCAAGAATAATCGAAACCACTCCTCAATAGTTCAGACGATTGTGGACTGTGGAAGGTCTAGGTTCTTAGATTTATGAGACTATGTCTGCCCCTTTTGTGGTCCTACACCTTCAGCCAAATTGTAAACAACTTTTGTTGCCTCCTTGTAATACTGCATCTATTGCTTAGGGTCATATGAGTGATTTGGGGAGGCGAGTTTGATGATCATGGGTTGGTTTGTGTTTCCTCGATCAACCCCAGTATTTTTTCCTCCATGTGTGACTTTATTAATATTTGATAAGGGGGATTCCTCCCTTACACTTGGCTTTGTGTTAATCAAGTTCGATCCCCTCTACCAGTTCTGCTCCTCCCATCTTTCAATTAGATTAAGACAATCCTCTATTGTGTGTGCATTAACCCTGCACTGAGAGCACCAAAGCCTTCTTAGTACTAGGAAATACAATTCAACATGTCCTTCTTGGTCACAATTGTAACAATGAACTGGGCCTCTACCTCTTGTCCTTTTTCCCCTTGTTCCACCTCCTCGCCCTCCTCAAACAGTCTCATTGTCTCAAAAGGTTGAGCGGTCTAACCTATCTGCTAGAGCATCCAATGCTCTACATTGGTCGATGTGGTGAGTCGTGGAAGCACATAACTAACAATAATTTATATTTAGAAAATTGGAGTACTTTTGTAATATCGTTCATAGACAAATAGAGTGTCCATACTCCCTGCATACTTCATAGTACTCTGACTGGTTGTGATCCCCTTGGAATGGACACAATACCTGTGCCTTGCAACTTTGGGCATTCTATGGCAACATGACCTTCCACCAAGCAATTTGTGCACCACATGTTCGATCTCGCCAGGCATGCTGGTTATAGATCCTTCAACTTCTCTGTTAGACTTTCAATTTTATGTTGAATATCCTAGATAGATGGATCATGTGATGTTTCTCCCCCTCGGTATTCATGTGGGTATCCTACCATAGCTTCTATCTGAGTTTTTTGCTCAAGAGAATCTTGCAGTGTGTCAATCTTCTGTTGCGTCAATGGTGTATGGGTGAGGGGTAAAAATTCTTTTATAAACCAATCTCTTTGGTGATTCAGATCTATTGGGTAACTGAGTTTACTGATTAAATCCTTAAATCTTTGCATTAGTTCCCATGTGGTCTCTCCCTCCCACTTTGTTATCTCCCACAACTCAGAAAACCCTTGCTAATTAGTTTTGGGAAGTTTGAATTCTTATACAAATTCTCTTTTAACATTGTCCACAGTTGGGTTTTGGTGTAACTATGAACATTTTATGAACCACCTCAAGTCCCTTTCCTTGAGAGTGGTTTGAAATTTGATTAGATTCACATTATAAGGCGTCTAGAAATTTCTCCATATGGCCTCACAAAGATACAAATGTTGTTCTACGTCTTCATTCCCCCTCTTGGAGAACTTGGGATACCTTGTGTATGATCTTGCCATTTTTTACTAAGTCTGTGCTAAAATAACAAATCCTTGTGATCCCGTTTATATAGATCCTTGTAAGCCTATATGGCTGCTACTATTTCCACTGCTACTAGTACTAGCTTTATAATTAACATGCACACTATGAACTCTTATAATTTTGATCAACTTAGAAAGGAATTTTTCAGGATTGTTATAAAGTACCAAGGGAATGCTGGCGGAGACACTACCTGAGCTTTGCGGGGGTGGATCATTGCTTATTCTAGACACATCATCTTCAATAAACAATATTTGTATAACAAAATACATGTCATCCTCTAGGCCTTCCTCTGATCCGACACGACCTTTTCCATCCAACCACTTCCTCTCCACTGGTGAGGGAGGGTCCTTATCAACTTCTGAACCCCGATAGTTATAGTCATCTTTATTCCCTCTGTTGAGATTTATTCCATCTTGTCTCCTTCCTCTGGACTCCTCAATGTCTCTCATGCTTGGTGTAATCCCTCTGGTTTCCTTTCAATTGCCTGCATGGTCCTTTCCTACCATCTCTCCTCTATCCATGCTCTCCTTTGTGCTCTTAGATCCCTAATATTTCGAGAATCATCTGTGTCCATCCTCTTAATAGCGTCATAGTTCCCCTCTTGGTATCATCCCTCCATTTAGGTCCTTCCCCCAGTACTAGGTGTTTACGCTACCATACTTGGAATTTGGAATACTAGTAAGCCCTCTTCCACCATTAGGACCTTGATCCAGAGGGTTACTTCTTTTAACAGCCTCCCTCGTAAGCCTTCTCGGAACACAACTTTAGCCTTTAAAAAGCACTAACAGATTTCTACTCCAAAATAGATAATATACCCTTTCAGTGTGGTCTGTACCCAGAAATATACTACCCTCGTCAGATCTGTATCAAGACAATGTAGTGCAGTGAGATCTTCTTGAGTCCAGTTGTGACGAGAATTTTTTTTTCCACTGGACCTCCCTTTCAACCACAATCTCTACAACCAGTTGTAAAGTTCTTTTGGAAATTTTCACTAGAAGATCTCATACTGATCACTTGCTAGTTCTGAATACAGGATTTCGTCCTTCAATTTTGCAACGATTCGGTCACAAAGCTAAGCTTGCTGAGAAATAAACTGGTCCACTTGCTCATCCCACCAATTCTATAGTTCTTTCTTAAATAACAATAGCATTAAGACCCCAGGTTTGGGCAGGGGTGGCTAACAAGGCTCTATTGTAGTCTAACACAACATCTGCATTTTCACCTTACTCGGGAAGGGTAAGGAGTCTCACCTGAGGCATGCCACAACCTAAGTTAGAGGATGTTTGGAATCTGATACCAAGGAAACCGTATCAAAATATAGAGAGCAAGGAAAAATAAGTTAACATTCAAAGCAACCAGATCGCAAATATCTATGTATGATATACCAAAGAGACTACCTAAATAGGGGCATATGTAAAATTTTGAAAAACCATAACAACAAATAGTGAACACACTATGATCCCATAACAGTCTTCTTCATTACTATCAAAGTAGGCACATTACATAAGGCTCACAACTTCTTCCTCAACATTAGAACTCTTACATACGAGATATAATATCATACAAAGATAATCACGAAGTTATTCTCATAGCTCTGCAACACAGGACGAATGGAATTACCAAGAACACAACATAACTAACCAACCCCTTCTCAGTTCTCCTCTCTCCTTTTTATCTTATTCTTTCTTTTTCTGGACGACAACTTGAATTGTCAGTTCCTTTTCCCATACTTGGTTGTCTTCATCCTTAGCTACTCCTGTTCTTTCCTTGCTCGGTTGTCTCTGCTTCTTCCCACCACTCCTTTGCAACTTCCAATCTTCCTCTAGTTTCTTGTCTTTCCTCGGATGTCATTTCCGCAACTTCCCAATTGATGTTTCCTCCACTTGTCACTAGCCTCTTTCTCTACAAAATATCACAAAAAACAAGGACCCAATATGGAGTGTAGAGAAAACTTTACACAATCAAATCTTATCTTAGGTGGCACTGCATTATTTGCATGTCGTTCAAGAAATCAAATGTGGAGGAAGTTTTCAATATTTCATTATGCAGATGTAAAGGTATGTGTGGAAAGTAATTTGTATGACTGAACCTTCATTAATTATTTTTACACTGTCATATATGTTAGTGAATATTAAGAAGTTACACATTAAAGAATTGCATAGAATGCTTAATCATGATATTCGCTTACTGAGTGAAGCTTTCTTTCTACACATTTTCCATTAAGCTAATTTCACATCTATATCATATTATGACATATATAAATTTCCTTATATTAAGGTGTGGAACAAGCAACATTGATACATTGTGTGAAGTGCTTAAAGATTGTATGGGTTTTTAGTACACTTAACTGTTTCATCTCATATATGAAAAGGAACTAGATATAGCATATTCAAAGGAGGGGAGCAATGCAGAGCGCATGATTTGCAAATGAAAGCTTGTGTCTAAAGGCAAGGGAGTGTGGAAAAGGAGACACATATATAACACAAATTTGAAGCATGTTTTAGTGTAACAAAACACTGGTGAACATGATTTATGAGTCTGAAAATGAAGGAAATTGAAGTGGTAATTCCCATGTTACAGTTGTACAAATTGTGCAACATTTATTTTAGGTTGTGAAGTGTATTTTTTGAGTTTACTCTATGCAATATTATAGTATGAAAGAGTACATAGAAAACATCTCTCAACAAAGTTATCATTGTCTTAATTGAAATGATTTCTCTTAGTTACCTAGTTCAATACCACGTTGTAATATTTTCACTCCGTTCTCACTTTTCATGATATTTCAAATTAGCATCATGTATAAGATAATGGGTTTTGATTGTGTGGAATGTGAGAGTGCTAGAGAAACATAATAAAATATATATTCGTCCTTCCATATTTTTCAAAACAAAATTTATTCAAATCTAAAGACGTGGCATTAGCAATTGTATTCTTTGTAGATCTATGTCTTTGATCCAAAACTGTTGTTAAATGTTCATTTTCATTTTAATCAGTAACAAAACATTAAATATAAAACAAAGTCTCAAAGCATATGTTTGAAAACATATAAAAGACTTTATCATAAATCAATATATAGTCAAATAGTTTAAAATGGAAAATAGTTACTATAGTTCAATATGTAAATAACAAATACTTCAAAGCCTGTTTAGCTTATTAAAGTTTTTGTCACACTCAAATAATACATATTCAATGCACTAGATCATTTTGAAAACATAGGCATAAAAAAAACCTTGCTCAATAGAATCAACACTGAAATATCAAGATTAATTTCGTTGTACACAAAAATGGTATGTGGGAAACATTATTTTTTTTTAATATGCATATGCAATTAAAATGAGATTTGATTGTGCGGAATGCAACAGTGTGGACGAACTACAATGAAAAGTTTCTCCAGATTTCTGTATTTTGCAAAATGAAATTTGTACAGTTCTATAGACATGGTGCTAGAATTCTATTATTCATAGATGTATGTCCAAGATCCAGAACTATTGCCAAACGTTCAAATTTGTTTTAACCATTAACACAACACTGAATATAATAGAAAATATCAAAGCATATTTTAAAAAAATTATAGAAAACATTATCATATCATTGTTATAGGGCCAGATTCCGTAAGAATTGTATCCAAATTCAAATGTTAATGACCAAAACCATAATTTAGATATATATACAAGATCATATTAAAAAAATAGTCATAAAAAAAATTCTAAATAGAGTCAGAATTGTAGCAATGAGAACTGAAAAGTAAATGCATTTATTCTAGAAGAAAATGTGTTTATGCTTCCATAAACTGTGACACTAAAAAAATCATCTGCAATGAAAAGCAATAATTTATGCACAGTAATTAGGAAAGGTCCCCATAACATAATCAACAAAGCTAGATTATCTAATATTAGCTAATAGAAAATCAAATGTTGAACAATTTGAGAACAATTACACTATGAAAACACATTTGTCATGACTGCGCTTCTCTTAGATGTGTTACGAGTTCATGATTTGTTCAACAAATACAGTCACCGTAGTTTTAATGTAATCCTTGTCAGAAGCAAATATAAATTTCATTTTCATGTTTTTATTGAATATCTATTTTTCATTTTTCTTAGCTTCTTCTTGCACTTGGGCAACCAAGAAAAAGTTCTTCTTATTGAATTTAACAAAAGTAATTATCCATTTGATAATTTTTTTTGCAGTAAAATCAATGATGCTATCAAACTCCATTGCCATTGACTGTTTTTGTCGGTCCAATCAAGCTTTTAACGTGTCCATTGAAATTAATTTAGAATTGCACAAGATGCACAAACCATTTAAATGTTGTATAGTTTATGTCACCCTAAGATAGGAATCATGTCTTCTCTTGCTTAGTTTATCACAATCATAAATGATTTCCTCAAGTGTATTAATTCTCTCTGACCATCTAGCTTCCAATTTATTTATTCAATTAGGTCTAATTTAGAAGCTCTTGATTTTGCTTCGCGATATTGGAGAGTAATGCAAGCCCATGAATAAGAGAAACTAAATAATTGTTAACAAATTTCGTATCTTTCTCAATATTACTACTAACAAAATTCACAAATGTCTCGATTTTCTGTTGTAAACAAGTTAAATTGAAAACTGCTTGCCATGCATTATCAATAATTTCTAATATTTGGTAGATATCATTGATGTTATCTAACTTCACTGCATTAAGTAGATTGATAGCTTTGTTAGATGTTTGTGGTGTTGTAGTAGAAAAACTTGACAGTGAAGGTGATCGTATTGCTTATGGAGCCTTTAACATAGGAACAAAATTTAGAATATCTTGTGGTTCTTTTAATCTCTTTTTCAGCCTCATATTTTTACAGTTAGTCTGCCAATAGACTCAGCAACTACATCACTGGTAGATTGATCAAATACCATGATCCTCTTCATGTCAACGTCAGACAGATCAATATCCATTTGTTCTTCATCAATAATCTGTTTATTTTGAACTTTTACCTTTTCAATTCTCAATTTTTTGAAGGCCTTATCATATTTTTCATTTTGCAATGGCATAAGATGTTCATAAAAAATAGTGTCCTATTCTACAATTTGCTTCTTTATCTTCTGATTCTCTACTAAACAAGAAGTAACCTAGTCAAGTGGTACACTATTGTCATTTTCCAAGTTTATAACTTCTTGAATGCTTTCTCTATTTATAAAAATATTGTATTTGGTTGTTTTAGTTGTATACACTTTCTTTGGAATGTATTTGTAAAGATACTCTTTGTCATCTCAATGACTTGATAGCTCACCATGAATTAGTTTTCCAATACCAGGAGTTTTTCTCTTTCTTAGACTGAAAGATGAGGTTGCACCAGTACTGGGTGTGAAAGCTGGAGATTGTTGTGAAAGATTTGGGCCTTTTTCCCTATGTTTTGCTTCCCTATTAAAGCTAGTCTCTTGAGAATTTTTTTCAGCATCCATTACCGATATTTGGTATTTGATTCTCTGCAAGTCTTATAAATGATTTGTTGGGTAAACATATTTTGAATTAGACAAATATTTAGACAAAATATTTGTTTGCACATTATGAGATCCGGAAATTGCATTGGTTCTTTGTTTGAATGAATTTTAGGTTATTAGGATAAGTTTTCAAACACAAACCATCTTGTATCACTAACAAAGCAAATTCAAATAACATAGCGAAAAGAGAAAGCAATATTAAGTTGATAAAATGGAGTGTGTATTGCATGTGCTAGAACATTTTTTGGAGCTCCTGTGTTCATAAGATTTGAAAAGATAAAATATAAATCTCTAGATGATTGTGTAAAGAAAGAAATACCTTGGAGAAAAAGATGTGAAATAACCTAAGAAGTGGAAAAAATGAATTGTTGAATAACACTAAATTTTTCCAGTTGTGAGCCCAAGAAAGTATTTTCTTTGCACAATTTCAAGCAATTGTTTGCTACAACATTTGTCAATTCGCTATTGAAAATGTCCTCATTTCTTTTCTTTTTTGTTGGTAGATTCAAATAGTGTTTGGTTGATTATATGCGTGCAAGCAACTTGTTTCATTTATCTGGTACTTATTTTCACTCTATATCTTGCCTAAGTTCTCAATTTTCTACTCCAGTCTCAATTACTAGTTGTTACTATTTCTCATGTGGAAACTGCTACATATGAGACTCAATAAATAACAATTGAAAATATCAAAGTCAATGTTTATGGGAAGTAATGGAAATAAACCTTGATATTCCAAAACCATCTTGTCCACTTACTCAACATTTTGCTCTTGTTTTAATATCATTTAAATATCAGTCATCAGAAATAGAAAATTGTGATACAAAATAAGTATGAATTATTTGTGATTATGACAATTAGCTTTGAAACTACCAACAATAACTGTAAGCAATGAGAAATAAATATTGTAAGCAAACATGCTCAACTACTTATACCATGAATTGATTTTTTGGTTGGGTTAGGCCCACCACTAAATCGATGTCGATTCATTTTATTTTGATACTAGAGTACAAAAAACACTAAACAAAACTTGATTTACAAATAATTTGACACAAAATTTTCAAGATCACTGTATAAAGTTAATTGTCATAAAGTGTTCCAGCTCGCTGTAAACACATTTTTTGATGATTTCTGACAAAATTTTTCTCCTACTAATGCTATCAATCATGACTTAATAGTCCATGCCATTAGTTCCTACCACCAATTTTCTTATCCATTACCGGATTCAAATCTAATTTTTAGATTTTTAGATGCGCTTAACACCATTAGGGGAATTTTGAGGTCTAAAATGGGCCTCCTAAGGAAATTAAAAACAATATTAGATTACATCATCAAATTTTAGAGGGAAAAAATAAAAAAACTACATTCTCAACTCATATTTTCAACTTATCTCCCTATGGATTTACTGGAATTTCGAACAAGAACACTCGTTGGATGCATAATTTGATTCCTCATGCAAGGAGTACCCATGTTTCATACTTTCGATGGACCCTGCTACATGAAAAATGAGAAATACATGAAAAAAGTGATTGCAATCACAATTTTTCATGTATTTCTCATTTTTTTGTGTACCAGGGTCCATTGAAAATATGCAACATGGGTACTCCTTGGTTGATGAATTAAATTTTTCATCCAACAAGTACTCTCGCTTGAAATTTGAATAAAAAATTAGGGAGATAAGTTGAAAATACAAGTTGAAAAAGTAGTTTTATTATTTTATTATATTTTAATCTTTTTACCTTTTTACCCCAAAAATGGTGAATCACTCCCCATGGTTGACATCATCATCTTGAATCCTATTGGTTCTTATAAACTTTATTTTGGTTTTACATTTTTCTTGGGAGGCCCATTTTAGACCTCACAAGTTCTCTAATGCTTTCAATAAATAGTAATTGAAAATACCAAAGTGAGCGCTAATGGTAGGTGGTAAAATAAATATCAAAAGTCAAAACTTATTTTGTCCATTTATTTTGCTAATTGTTATTTCTTTAATATCATTGATATACGTGTACTAAGTAGCAACAATTTTCCAAATAAAATAAATACAAATTCATTGTGATCATGTGTATTATTATACAAGAAATCAATGCAATGGTACTGAAATATTGTGTGCAAACACAATGACTTAGATCTATCATAAAATGATTCCATGGTTTTGTTAATGTTATATGCGTGGTGTCATTCATAATTTTTTCAACTTGCTTTGAAATGTATTTGATGTAAGGTACACAATGGACTGATTACGCTTCGATCAAACAAAAAAATGGTAAAACAATTTACATTTAATTTTGTAATGAAAGCCCTTAATTAATTGTTTTATTGATGTTAAAGAGTATTACCAAAAATGACTTGGATTTGTGCCATTGGGAAATGTGTGCGGAGTTGTGAAACACATGATGTAAAGGTTATTTCACACATAATCCTTTTGCACGAGGTCATTATCCCATTTAGATACCATCCTCCACACAATAAAATATTAGCACAAAGAAACATAATAATATTAATTGGAAATTTGTTCAACTTTGTTTCTTGCCCCAACGACATATACCAAAATGTAAATTTGGTTAACCATTATCGATTAGCATAAAAGTGTTGTTCAAAACAAATCTACAAATAACTTAACGTCTATGAAACATGTAAAAGTTATCTATATTCACAATAATTTATTTTCGGAAAATAGATGTATCTAAAAATTCCACTACGATGGAAATTCATACGAGGATGCAAAACCTTTTATTGCTAGTGCGGATATTCGGAAGTTCGCACAACCATAAAAGCTTCACACTATGCATGCCCCATTCATTTTTCGCTCACCCTTTCCACTTTGATTTCATTGTGCTCCTCTCCTATATATATTCCACATAATGAAAGCTTGCTTCATACCTTTACAAAGGGATAATCTCCACAAATGAATTGATATATAACATTGAGGAGTATTTGGTCAATATATGTATTATGATTCCACATAATGAAATTCTAACACATATTATAGATGCGTAAAATGGGTAATGAGGAGTGTCGAGCTGCAAAAAAGGATTTCAGAACATTAACATTGACAGTTTCGCTATTATAGATAGTGCTAATGCTAAATAAAACCTTTGACTTTATCTCGACACTCCGCACAATGAAACATCAATACCAGCAAAAATTGCTATGTTTAAGATCCTTTAGAAATAGGTATGAGCATAGTATGTTATTGATATCCTAAAAATCATTCTATTTTGGTTAACTAAAGATCTTCTTCCAATATGATGTTAAGATTCGATGGATGGATATGCAGAAGCATGAAACTACACATTAGGAAAATCGAGGGACTTGTTCGACAATAGTCAAATTGTATTATCCTAACTTAAGATAATTTCTAGTTGCACAAGTCCAAAAGCTACGAAATATTCACAAGTGATGTGTGGAATGTGCCAATGTGTGGAAGTGTTGTTATCTTTTCATTATGTGTACCATGTTTGCTTCGTCACACTCTCATTTATTACATTGTTTTATTAATTCATCAAATTTGCAAATTTTATAACCAGATAGACAATATTACAACTTGGTTAAACAAGATAATTGATGATTCATTTTTCAGTGCTATTTTTTCCAATTAATGGAGTCTACAATGACAGTTTTCTTTGTTTAATTTTTCAAGCAATCTAGTAATGATATAGTTCTTGTTTCTTACATTGTCAGTAAATCTTAAGATTACCTTTTACTTTCTGATCAAAGAATTTGATTATTGTTGAATAGCTCTTTTTGTTTATTGGATGATTGAAATCTTCTTTAATGTTATAATTGGAAATGTGTGAATGTGTGGAAGTGTATAATAGTGATTTCCTTGCACTCCAGTAGAATCATCTTCTTCCCCACCAAAGACTCTGCACTCCGTATTTTTTCTTAGAACATGTGCGAAAGTGCAGAGCTTTTTTTGGACGTGGAGAGTGAATGTGGAGAGTTCAAAGCCAATATACAATGTTGTGCAATCAAATTATACCATAGGGGCTTCATTGGGGGAGAAATACCATACTAAGTGTGCTCATATTGGGGGATATATTTTGAGGAAAAAATGATATAATCTATTGAGCATATAATAGAGGGTAAAGGGTTTTTATATTGGTAAGTATAAAAAATGGAGCTCAAAGTTAACGAAAAAATATAAAGGGGTATAACTAAATTATTAAACAATTCAACTAATCAATGGCTATTTTTTAACGTCTATATTTTTTTTCAATGGCTTACTTTGGGCAATGATACATCCCTACTATTTATTCACTTTTATCGACCGATTTCTCACCTTGTCCTGAGGATGAACCACATTAGTTGGTTTGAAATGTCGACTAAATCCTAACGATGTGATTAATCTGAAAGACTGATATCTACATTATGGATCACAAAAGTCCTAGATATAACAAAGGTATAAAAAATGTTAATGAAAAAATGGATACCTACAATATCTAGTGAAAGTAGGGGTTTTTTAAATTGGGAAGGTGTATAGAGTTCATATTGGTAGGGGGTTAAATAATGCGATTTTTAGAGTTTTTTTTTTCCATTATGTACTTAAATTGAGGGAATTTTTTAGTCTTCCATGAATGCACATGATATGTCATAGGTTCACTAACTAAAGCCACCTGACTTCTACACACTTAAAAGATGACATATAATGTTGCGTAGTCAACTTTTATGCACTTCAAAGCCAATATACAATAACAAATCCGATTTATCAATTTTAATGTTGTGTATTATAGTGGGTTTTAGCATAGTTTAATATTTGTGTTTATAACATATTATATTAAGCAATCATTCTAATGATAACATGCAATGTACAAATTATTGAAAGAATTAATTTAGCATGAAAATGTGGAAACTTGGAATTAACACTTAACATCCAAGAATTAATTAATGCTAAGTATTACTATTAATATCTATTCATCAAATCGATACACAATCATATTTTCCCAAAAATGCTAACTAGAATTTATTTTGATTCATTGTGTAATGATTATTGGTTGCAAAGATATCGATAAAATCGTATCTATTGATCTTATAAAATACCATTTTTGATAATTATTTGATGAATTCAAGTACAAATACTACTTTTAAAAGAGTGAAATTTAGCATTTGATAGAGTCATTCGGGATTGGAAAAAAAGGTATGAGTTTTGGTTGGAGATGTTGCAAGTGTTGGTGCTACTGGTGCTACCAATGAGTAGCTTGTATTTACAAGTGACTAGTGAGATAAATTAGTCATAGATGGAGGATATGTGGAGAAAGTACAATTTACAAGTTAGAGATTAGGTTGGAGACCAATTGGTGCTTATGCGAATGAACCTTCTTCCATTCCTTGCATTGTATATTAAGTCTATTTTCCACATTATTTCTTGAGTAAATAGTTTGAGATTTATTTCTATTATGATGTGCTTATATTAAGGTGTAACATGGATTCAGAATAAATGATTTTTGGCAATGTGATGATGTTGAAATTTTTCCTGGATCTTGAAAATTTTGTTAAGCTATTATCGATATTGTAATCTTTTCTTTTTTTGTGGCATATATTGATATTTTATTTCATTTACAAATTCTTCCAACGTTTTCAAGTGTTCTTGAAAGTAATGTTGAAATGCATAAATGAATACATAAACATAAAGAGCTATATATACGCCACATTTGTAAACTTCAATAAACACGTGTCGATTGCAATGTTCAATTTCATAATTTCTAATGTCTAGACCATTTAGAATAGTAACCTTTCATAATTTTATTTTCAAACGTATGCTTTATGATACCAGAGCTTCCTTGTGCAAAGCTTACAATGAAAGCTTTCATTAGGTAGAAGAAGGCTATAATAGTTTTGGAATGTGTTGATGGTGCTGGACCCGCCAACATTCAAGGGATTTCCCAGGTATGAACTCCTACTAGACCTTACACCATTTGGTGTAGGAGTCCCATCTGGTACGATGGCCCCGTTGCCATTATCTTAAAGATATGCCTTAGTTATTTCTTGTTAGCACATGAGAGTGGTTTACTTTGTCTTCAAACAACAAGGTTCACGTGCCTGGTGAGTGCTCAATGTCACTTGTGTCAAAGTTCTTTCACTACAAAGGGAGAGGGTGGAAGTGAGTCTTAGGTTGAAAGGGAATAATCCCAACTCTACTAGAGACATGCAACACAACATGACATGTGCAGCTTCCGATGGAGTAGTCCACACAGATGCGGCAGTCACAAACACAAGGTGAACAAATGGTACGTACAACACTCAGTGGAATAGTCCACATGAGTATGATGTGCGTTATAACAAGTTTACAAGAATGAATTTGTCGAGTATCCAATGGGATATCCCACACAGGCGAGACAACGTTAACAAATGATGCAATATATTTCCAATAACATATGTACTGAAACAACCGAAATAGTTCAACTGTCTTAATAGAGGTTAAAGAAATAGCCATTACAAGCGTCCAAAGAATAGTCTTACAAACGAATACAATACATGTTTGAAAATGTGTTGGCCCATTAACAGGCTTCTGAATTAACTGAAAGTTCCAAGGCACATCTGTACACAATTACATCACTAACCCTGATAGTGGGGCATTGGAGCCACTGCTCACTCCTCAGAGAAAATATTACAAACTCAAGGCTATGCAGGAGGAGCCAAGGTGAAAAGCCCTTTTCATATACAAATGAGGGGTATATATAGCCAAGGGTGAAACTAACCCTAGTGACTGTTTGACTTCCCTCATGAATGTTTGACTTACATGACTCTTTAACTTTACATGTGGGTCTCTTAGACTCCCACGTTACATTACATTGATTACAATAGTATTGCCCACAGTAGTGATGTGGCTGAGATGACTCATGACATGACTCGACATGACAAAGATGGTATGTTCATGCTGGTGGTGGTGTCCATGTTGAGTTGCAGTGCTGCTGAGTGATGAACGTGATCTTGGTGTATCATAGCTTCACTTCTACATGGCAAGGTGAATGGAGTCTTCAATAGTCTTGGTGTTCGCTTGATGTTGCACATGCATGTCTCTTCTTTGCTTGTACTTGGAATGCTCCATGTGTTTGTTCGTTCACGAAAAAGTCTCCTAGCATGAGTGCCTTATTCATCCCATTTGTTGTCACGCCATGTCTCGTCTGTGTACTTGTGTCTACACTCACTCATATAAGATGAAATAAAATACAAAAATATTCTAGTCTACCATGATGCATTATCTTTCATTTCAGATGTAGGTGACTAGGAGAGAGGACAAGGCTCTTGAACTGTGTAGAGCACATTTCAGGGTGGGATGCAAGCTCCGGGCACTATGAATGAAAATTGCACAAAGGTCACTCAGAGGTTGAGATGGGCAGTTTGGATCAACAATGAATTTTTGTGGGATCTGGCTCGACTGGGGGCAGATCGACACAATTTTTCCAGGGAGAAAATGTAGGCAGTAGGGGGGACACTGGCAGTGAACTGCACAGATTCTCTGGGAAGGCTAGTAGTGGGCTACAGGAGCTTGCTGGCCAAAAATGCGTAGTACTGGGAGGATGCCCTGTAGGACATCCTTGCGCAGTTTCTTGGCTGAGCAGGATGATGGGCATCTAGGAGACAACCCATGAAAATTGTGCAGTTTTCAGGAGGAGCATTAAGCCAGCTAACAGGGTGACTGGCTGACAGAACTACACAAATTTCGAGGATAGTGCAATGATAGGAAGCGGGTGCCTGTCCTTCATGTATGTGTAATTTCTTGAGTCAATGAAGGCAGGCATGCTTGGTAGCTTCTACATAAATTTTTGGAGGAGTGAAGCTCGTGGTCACTGCTCAGTCAAACTCTTCAGTTGACTAGCTAGAGGCTTGGTAGATTTGTTTGTGGGAAGTGTAGATTGAGATGGCTTTCTGAGAAACTTTTTCGTTGTCCTGGGCGATAATCAGTTAGGTTGACTCCAGGATTGTGCAGTGTAGACTGCATGGGAGGTAGCCTCAATCTTTACGTAATCCTGGGAAGCAGTACATAATCACTGAGGGTTGGGATTGCACAGTGTAGCTCAGCGAAGGTCTGGCTATTGGGGGGTGGTCTGGTCAATGGAATTTCAGCAAAATGACTAAGTGTGTGAGCGAGTGAACTTGTGCATGCCTGACCTTGGGAACACACACTCATCATGACTTGACAACAAGACACCTCGAACCATGAAGACAACACACACTCAGTGTGATTGACCAATGTGTACAAGTGAAAAGTGCGGCACTTGAGATAGACATTCGGACGATGATGACGACACTTGCGTGACAATGCTTACAACATTGTGTGTGAGTGCGGTAGATGTTTACATAGCGAGCACAACTCAAACACAACCTTCAACATCACCAGAACGAGGTCACAAGCATGACATAACAATCAACATGCTGAAGATGACAGTTGGTCAAGCAAGTGAAAAGGAGGAAAGACATGTAGAAGAAACAAATAAAATGACATTTTTTGTTTGCGTACATGCATGTCACTTAGGACAGAATGATATGGCAATGACAGGAAGTCCTGCAAACTAAATTAAGAGGTGTACTTCAAAGGTTTTTCTTTACTTACCATACTTACTATCAAGATGATCATTGATCTGACGAAGTTTGCATGTGGTCTTGATCATTTCCATTACTTGGTTCCTTGGCCCTTCTCCGCAACTCCTTGGAAGTGATTTCAGCATGTCACCTTTTCCTATAGTCACTAAAAGGTATATATGCGCAATTTTAGCGGAAAGTGAATGCTACTAGGATGAGGCCATGGGAAGCCTATCTACGCAATTCCTTCATGCTAGACCGATAGGATAACTTGGAAAAAAATGCATAGTTTTGAAGCACAAGACACTGCTGCGGGCTGGGGGTCCTTGGAGGACACCTCTGCTACGGGCTGGACTTCTTTGTGCATTTCTAGAGAGCAGTGTTGGCTTCCTGACTACTCTATGCATTTCTGGGGAGCAATGTTGGCTAGGGTTTCTGCGGGTTGTGGGGTTTCAACATGCAAGGGATGAAGCTTGATGGTTATAGAAGCAAATCACACAGTTTCAGGAAGCTGGATGATGCTAGGTTTCTTAGGAAAATGGCTAAGTGTGAGATTAATGAAACAAATGTAAACATTTATCGGACTTGACTGTGATCACACAAATACACATAGTGACACAACATAGACCATCCACAATGCATAAGACATACTTTTCTTGTTGCAGCAACCTTTGTGACAACAATGCGTGAAGTGAGAGTGAAATATGTCTATGTGATGAAAACCACTCATACGCACACAATTCCCTTGAAGCAAAACAATATTCCCTTCGCATGACAAACAACATCCCCTATGCTCAATGATGACACATGTTGCATGAAGATAATAACACGGACAACTCTTAGGATAAAGAAGGGGAGCTTGAAATAATCATCTTACTAGTAAGTGACCAAGCATGATCAATCATAGGATCCAAGGTAGGCTCTGAAATTTGCATGCGATCGAAAATTTTGGAGGGTGGTTGTAGCTGCTACAACAGAATGCTAGTTTTTAGCTTAACATAAAATGACACAAACCATTCCAAGACATAAACTGTTACTTAATTAAATTAATTTAGTAAAAATTTTCGTTTAATGTTGGATAATACAAGTACAATTGACGAATGTGAAATCACTAAAGCAGAATTGGCCGATAGAAAAACAAGTTAACATAGTAAATGTTCTGAATACATGTTGGTACGCTGAATAAATTCCAAAAATACTTGTTTTTATTGACAGGGTAGCTTTAGTTAATCAAAATAAAATGTGATCTAGGGTATTAAAATAGTATCTTGATATCTATTTCTAAAGTGTGCAAAACAAATCAATCCTGAAACATAATCATATCAATTGGACTATCTCGAATTGAAATTTAAGTAAAATCAATATGACTTAAAGTAACCAATGTCACAATAGTCTTTTCTGAACAAATATAAGGCAAATAAATACTAGCCAAATTGATGATGGTCACTAGTAAATGAGAAACATTAAAATCGATAGTAGTTAAATGTCATTTAGGATCTTCGAATTGATGTGGCTACAGTTCCTTTGCGTACATGGGGGGAGGGGGGTGAACAGATATTTAATTAGTATCATTACGTTTCCTTGTGTGGATATTTTATTGTGTGAATGTCATAGGATGTTTGAGAGAATAGAGGTCCTTTGGATCGTCGCAAGTGCTTTGACACTGACTTTTTTGATATCATAGTTCACTAGCATATTCACGATGACCATTTCTCTTTGTTGTCTCTTTAACTTTCATCACCTGTATTTCGAGAAAATAGCAACAATTGTTCTGTAATAAATTAAATACAAGTAATAAATGATAATCTAACTTTGAAACAAATCTATATAGAAAAATTTATCGATGTGCAAATGAAATCCCTAATGTAAACCACTTCGAAAGTTTTGGGTACACAGAATATCGCTTGATTCCTAAAGCGATTATCAAAATATTTATACATAACCACAAAAGTAAATGAATTAGAATTCCATGAACAATAATATGAAAAATCCATCAACAAAGAAAAGTAACAATATACATCCAAATATTGGCTTAGTTCATGATAACTTATATAACAAACATTAATGTTTAATCACTAGTAAACAGGAAAGTGCATATTCCAATATTTAATAAGACTCGTACTACGTAAAATCATAGATCCCGATTGTTTAGCTGTTATCTTTCAAATATGTGACTTCTTGAAGCAATTTTAGCTTTGCATGGATGCAATCTTTCATAGGAGCAATTGTAATTCTAGTTTGAAATGTTGATTAAATATCTCCTTCTCAATTTTCTTGGCTTCTCCTTGCAATTGCGCATCTCAAGAAGAGTTTTGTCTATTAACATTAATACATGTAATTAGCCATTCCCTAATTTCCTGTGTACTGGAATCAACTATATTATCAAATTCAATTACATTTGACTATTTTAGCTTATCCAATTCACTATTAGTTTTTCTCTTGAAATTAATCTAGAATCACATGTGATATGTGGATTGTTCAGATTCCGCACAATATGTACAACCTTAGCATAGGAATTTTCTCTTCAATTCTATATGTTTTCGCATTCAGAAATAATTTTCTCCATTCTTATGATTCTTTGAGACCATGCAACTTGATTTTCTTCATTCAATTATAATTCGATAATTCCTGTGGTTTTTTCTCTAGACTAGAAAGTAAATCAAGTATCTCGCTAAAAGAAAAGAAGTCATTGTTTATGAAATACCTATCTCCTTCAAGATCACATTGAATGCACTAAAAAATGACATAGTTCTTGTTACGAAATTCTCTAAATCGTAAGTTGTTTGCCATGCATGTTCAATAATTTGCAATCTTTCGCATATATTATTGAGAATATATGTTTTCACCACATTAAGGAGATTGATAGATTTAGGAAATCTATATGATGTGCCATGAGTAGAAACTGCCAACAATGGTGTCTGTATTTCCAATGGAGTCATCAACAAAGGACTCATATTTAGAGCATCTTCTAGGTACTTTATTCTTATTTTTACTCTAAAATTTTTTGCTTCTTTTCAACTAACATACTATGCAAGCACATCTAGTAGCTTGATGCAATTTCATGACCGATGTGGTTGCAACTTCAAATAGATCAACGTGCATTTTTCTTTAATCCAAAACCTTTTTGTTGCAATTCTTTAATTTCTCAATCTTCAATTTTTTACTGCTACTATCATACTTTGTATTTTGCATTGTGACAAAACTAACATAAAAAATAATAAATTATTTGGAAATTTGCACCATTGTTTTCTAATTTCTTGCAAAACAAGCACTAACCCAATCAGATAACACAACACTGTCAAATTATATGTTTATATCTTCTTCAACACCTCGTTTTTTCATAGGACTTCTGGAAATGGATGATTCACTAGTATACATTCTTTCTAAAATAAATCTCTGATCAGACTCTTTGTCCTTTCCGCTAGCTGATAGCTTATCGTGAATGAATTTCGTAATTGTAGTATCTTTTGTATTTTGTTCACTTGAGGATGAAAAAGCATCAGTGTCATTTTTTCAACATACAGATTGCTCTGCAGAAGTACTAATACTTGATTTGTCGGTTATTTCTTCAATATCTATGACTAGCCCTTGATTTTTTGTTGATGCATTTAGACTTTCCACACTCTGATCTCTAATTTCTGGAAACAAGTTCCCATACCCAATTGTTTCCAAGTGTGAACCAAATAGAGACTCCTTATCAAAGGCTTTAATGGCTTCAAATTTAATTAAGTTAAAAGGATGAAAATTCTCTTCGAGTTTTGTAACATGAGCCACATTCTTCATTGTGATTTATCTAATAGAAAACAAAAAAGAAATGAATTGTTTTGTCTTTTTGCTTTCAAATATAATTATCCAATTAGGATATTTCTTGGAAACTTTAGCAACATAATACTTATCTATAAAAAAATTCACCAATATCAACAACTTACCTTGAAATCCATAAATTCGAGTTAGCACATTACTTTCTCTTTCTTCATGCATACCTTTGCTCTGTAGGAAAAGTTATGCCTGTGTAGATATTCGATGAGGCTCTTGTTTAATTATCATGTAGTTGACTTGTTTTACAAATCCATATTGAATTAGACAAAAATTTAAAGAAGCATTATGCTTCCAAAATATAGGATATGAGAACTACATTAGTTCTTGATTCACATTGAATTTAGGATTTATATGGAAAATCATGAAAGTCATCACTAGAAACTAAAGCTACTATGAGATAAACCATCATAAAGAACCTATTGATCTTGGATAAATTGTATAACTGAGAAGATAATTAATTAGAAACGATATTAGCCTAATCGAATATGCAATCCTTTTTGTATGTGTGACAAAGCATATAGTGAATGCATTTTGGAACATTTGTTGTAGTGTCTTGACTCATGACACACACACACCCAGAGCCAACAAAAGTCAGTGAATAGTTTTTTAAATAAAGAGATATCTAGGCAAGAAATATTACAAGGAACTTGGTAACTTGGCGAAAAGAAGTCTCCAACAACATTAGCCTCACATGCTTTTGA
This sequence comes from Pinus taeda, assembly GCA_000404065.3. Lineage (NCBI taxonomy): Eukaryota > Viridiplantae > Streptophyta > Pinopsida > Pinales > Pinaceae > Pinus > Pinus taeda. Next base: position 457,644 of record APFE030375490.1, on the reverse strand, counting down.
TGTTGGGAAGCCATTTTTTGTAGACGATATCAAGCACATATTAGGTTTTGGTAACTTGAATATCCATTTGAATGTATTCACGTTGAGAGGAATCCTTTTTGCTGGTAGCAAAATTGTTCTTCTTCTTGAATCAATTTTTTTTGCACATAAATGAATAATTTTGCTGAAATAAACAACAGATGGCACACATGAAACATTCGCCAATCTACTAGTCTAGATCTTGTTGTTGTTCTTCTTCTCCATTAGTAGATTCAAATAACATTCATATGAAATTGACCAATGAAATTTATCATCAATACGAGCAAGTAAGTTAATAGTATCAATGCAAATAACATATTTTCTTGCTTTGTTAACCACATTTATTTCGTAGCTGAAAACACTTTCTCAATCAATAACACTCTCAATACCATTGAGATGAAAAAAATATTGGTTTTGTATATAATCTATAGCTATTACTATTGCAACCACAAATCGAATTTGACTATTTCAAGTGTGAAATATGTTATACAGGAAATTTATCAATAAATACCAATTGAAGATACCAAATGTAAAATTTACAGAAACCTATGTAAATATACCTTGAAATTTCAAAACCATCTCATCCATTTATTACACCTCCTAATTTTGTGTTATAAATTCTTTATAATAATGACAATTAGCTTACAAGTTGTTAACAATAATCCACACTACAAACATGCTTATTTATCCATATTATGAAGTGATAAGGTTGCATGGATGGTGTCCACTACTCTATCATTGTCGAATTTGATTTACGAATAACCTGACACAGATTTTAAAAGGCTCAGAGATGCATGCAGCTTTTCCAATCATTGAAAATTGCTCCACTCTCTCATCTGTCAACCTAAAAAAAAAAATAGCTAAAAATTATTCGCCTTTAAAAAAAATTTCATGAACGTACAAAAAAAGTGTCACGCAAAGTGGAAATATGTGAAGAAAATATGGAAAATAGTAAGTATGTAAAGAGAAAGGAACATGCAAAAAAGGCAATAACACTTCCACAAATTCACATGTTCTGCACAACACTTTTGTATCTTCCGTAACTTCTTCAATTGTGTAATCAATAATTAGTTTAACTTATGACAATACAATTAACAAATTTGAACAACGAAACATTAAAAAAATTAAACGGGAAAAAAAACTAATGAAGATTTAAAAACACTCACACCTCAAGAGTATATATGATTTCTGTAATCTACAATTGTTATTTCCTTGCAACAGTTAAATTAATTACTTATCCATTTTAGACTCTACATAATAACGAACAAATAAACGTATCATTACAACTTATATGAAAATAACTAAAAAAAAAATAATTGATGTATTGCAGTTATAATTACCTGTGGACTTTACTACTTCAAAACAAAAAAATGTATAGCTTATGTAAGGTTAGAATTACACAAAGTGTATCGAAGCATGGACTAATCATGATCACTCCATTACAAATGTGAAATATGAACATGACATTGTTGGGGGGAGATTTTTGCAAATGTGATCAATAATTGTCTTATTCCCGAAAATTAAATTCCTCATTACTTCTTCTAATTATCACACCACAGATACTCTAATAATTGTTTAATTCATTTTCTATCTGAATTGATGTCAATATTTAAATCTCTAATAAGTATAAAAATTTAATCACCAGGCATGAATTGTGCCCTTGTTATTGCTATCACTTCATTGATTGCTAAAATAGATACAAGTGGTGCAACATATACATTTATTATGCATATTCGACATTCAGATGAAACAAGTTTGATTATGTTATTGTAAACATTTTTTCATACAATTTCTATGTTTTCTTGTATGCAACTAAGTACTCCATGAAGACATTTTGATATGTTGAAATTGAATTAGCAAAATAAAGTATTTGACGGCGGAATTTTTAGATGTGTTTCTTGGATACGAAGAATCATAACATTCATTAGGTATTCATCACACATAATTTCATTGACACGATCATGTATACTTCCCATATTCAAACTTGCAATTGTTAAAGTATTTTTGACTTGCTATCGAATTCTCTATGTATCCTAATTTACATAATGCTTCAGTTCTTAAGTGTTTCGTTTCTTATAATATTTTCTTATTGACAAAAAAGTTCTTTTGTGTTAGTTTTTTAATAATATATAACAATTCCATGGTTCTAACACGTGACAATTTTGTGTAAACTAGTCCATGTGTCGATATGCCACTTGGATGAAATAGAAGTCCATTCTACGTTAAACCCTCTGATCATTGAATTGTTTTGGCACAAGCTAGTTGTATGGGAAATTATTTCCACACAATAGTTATGAAGGTAATGCTATGACATGTCAATGGTTTTGAAACACGTAATATTGGAGTCCAATTAGATGAAATGTTTTCGTCACACAACTCATGATACTTGTTTCTTTGAAGTTTACCAATTTATGGATTTACAAAATCTATCCATAACATATCAACATTCTTGTTATTTTTCATATATTTTTTGCATATTCCATCCATGTCATTAGTGAGGACATATTTTGTATTATATTTCCTTGCATATAGCTCAATAAGAAAATTGCATTTTATAAGGATTCTTGACAATAAAGTCATTTTTTTCTCATATGCTATATAGCCTATTTCCTTACTATGAGATTCATCAATTGCATCAAGAACTATTAGCTCTTCATTCATATGTGACAACATTTTTTCATTATTCTTTTTTACATCCATGTTTATGCAAAATAGGTATGGAAACAATAATTCTAGTGGAACATGTCTATAACACTAATCATTTATATATTTTATGTATTCATCAAATTGTTGATTCACTCGCATTTTGTTAATGATTTCAACGAATTTGTTATCTTTTTAACGCATTGTGGTAGGCGATTCATAGAATTTGACTTTTTCCTTCTAGAAATCGTATGTTGGTTTTTCACCAGCTAAAATTAGTTGCTAAAAAATAAGAGAATCTTTGATTGGTTGCACTTGGAACAAGTCACCTAAAAATATTACATCAATATTTCCAAAATATGCCAACGAAGTATTTTTTATTTGCTGTAAACTTTTTTCAAGTTGGTATAATAAAGTTGAACCTATCAAAGACGCCTCATCAATCAACATAACATGAAGTTGTTCACAATGTTTTGTCAATGTGTCTAATTTTTCACCTTTAAGAGAAAGATATTATGATTTGTTAAATGGTAAATGGAATGAAGAATGCAATGCTATACCACTTGCATTGAGCACTACCTTTCCTGTATATGTTGTTACAATTTATTTTAATTGAGATGAATCATATTCAAATATGTTATTGTACAAGCGAATTAGAGATTGGAATATTGCTATAACAGTAAATGTTTTTCCAACTCCCACACCACCTTTCACAAGTACATATAATGGATTATTTGGATTTATTTTTCTTAGTCACTATTTCTTTCATTATTTGTGCTTGTTCTGGGTTGATCATTATCATGATTTCATAGAATTTTGTTTCTTCTAGTACTTATGGCTATTTTACAAGATGGTAAGGTCTCTCAACAATTTATTTTGCATTTCTAGCCTTTTGCAAGTATTGAAAATATGATTCGATATTGTATTCTTGATAATGTTTTTCATTGTCTATTTCTTCAAACAATGTAAACTTTGAAACGAGAACCCACACTGTTACCCGTTTTGTAGAGATAGCAAAAAAGTGACTCGATTTTGAAAAGGAGTTATGCAGAACACACATGTTTTTTAGAGCTTAGTTTTTAGCACTATAAATTTTTTTATATACATTGCGTTTTTATAATGGTAGTGTCTTTTATGCTGATTTAAAAATGTGGTAATTCTACATTAGGCCC